>ML777554.1:1929111-1951554 GCA_009831015.1 Picea engelmannii | reverse complement strand
TGTATGTGGATGACCTTTTTATTACAGGGGCAGAGAGACTCATGAGTAGCTGCAAGGAAAGCCTTGCTTCAGAGTTCGAGATGATGGACATTGGACTGATGCATTACTTTTTGGGATTGGAGGTTTGGCAGGAGCCTGGACACATCTTCCTGGGACAGGGGAAGTATGTGTGTGATATTCTGAGTAGATTTCAGATGGGGGATAGAAGGCCCATGACCACTCCCATGATTACCAACTGGAAGAAGCTTCATGCTTCTGAGTCACAGTTGGTGGATTCCAGTTTGTATCATCAGTTGATCGGGTCATTGATGTATTTGGTCAATACCAGGCCAGATATTTGTTTTGTTGTCAACACTCTTAGTCAGTTCTTGGTGCAGCTGAGGAGAGTGCACTGGGTGGCAGCAAAACATGTGCTCAGGTATCTTTGTGGTACAGTAGATTATGGTCTGGACTATCATAGAGGAGATGGAGTTCATCTGGTTGGCTATACAGACTCAGATTGGGCAGGATGTGTCAGTGAAAGAAAAAGCACTTTAGGGTGTTGGTTTGGATTGGGATCAACAGTTTTGTCTTGGTTCAGTCGGAAGTAGAAGTCAGTGGCTTTGAGTTCGGTAGAGGCTGAGTATATGGTAGCTAGTCAGGCTAGTTGTGAGGCCCTTTGGCTTCGCAAGATGCTGATTGGATTGTTCGGTGTGCAGTTGAGGCCTACCGTGATTTACTGTGATAATCAGAGTTGCATTAAACTCTCGGAGAATCCATTTTTTCATGACCGGTCTAAGCATATCGAGATTCAGTATCACTTCATCCGTGATTATGATCAGAGAGGAGCTATGGAGCTACAGTACATATCTACTGAGGAGTAGGTTGCAACAAGTTTGTATTTTTCAGGGACAAGCTTGGAGTGGTGAGTAACACTTTCCTCAGTATGAGGGAGTGTTAAATTTTAAATTAAAATAAATTACCAAGGCAAGTGTTTCTCTTCCCTAGGTGCCTAAGGGAGAGAAATTGCTGAATGTGGGTCTTAGTCAAATTAATTTGTGAGATGCAAATTAAAAGATAACTTTATGATTAAAGTGAGAGTGAGTGAAGAGACACCAAATCTCAGCCACCCATCTGATCTAATCTCAGCTGTTAGATTAGAAAACTCCTCACCTTCCCTCATGAGGTTGATTAAGGCAAGTGGGTGCACCCATTCTTGGGTAAGTTGATGCAACAACAATCTTGTTGAGAGAGCAAGAGACTCTTGGTGAGATGCCAAGAGCAATTGAGAGAACAAGAGAGAGCAAGAGAGAGGTCGAGCTGAAGAAAAGAGACAGTAGCAGCAATTTCTGGGAGCTTTGGCATGCATTCCAAGGTTGTCGAATAGCATTGAGTGGCACATAAATTGAATCTTAGCAGAGTTTTTGGCACGAATTTCGTGACAGTCCGTACAACATTAATTGCCATACAGTTGTACGAATTTCTGGTTCAAAAATTGAGGAGCAAATCTATAGGAATGTCCAGATAAGTTTGTGTAAATATCTGAAGATGAATATGATGTAAAAGAATTTCTCAGAAGCTCATAAATAATACAAATCCCTCTCTCACTGGTTTTCCCCTTGTGGGTTTTTCCAGGGTCAAAGTTAGACCAAAATTCTTTGTGTCTATATTTTCTGAGTTTTGCATATTGCTGATATTTTATTTCTGCGTTGAAAACGATGTTCAGAATCCTCATGTTTTAGTTCTGAAATTTATTTTCTGTTAAGTTTTTATATGCTGAAACACCAGGCTGTAGTATATGCTGAAACACCAGGTTGTAGTATATGCTGAAACACAGTGCTGAGTCATATGCTGAAACACCGCTGTGAGTATATGCTGAAACACTAGGCTGAGTATATGTTGAAACACCAGGCTGAGTATATGCTGAAACACCGGGCTGAGTATATGCTGAAACACCAGGCTGTAGTATATGCTGAAACACCAGGCTGTAGTATATGCTGAAACACAGTGCTGAGTCATATGCTGAAACACCACTGTGAGTATATGATGAAACACCAGGCTGAGTATATGCTGAAACACCAGGCTGAGTATATGTTGAAACACCAGGCTATAACATATGCTGAAACAATGCTGAAACTAAGTTTGGCATTTAAATTTGGCTGAAAAATCAGCGAGACTGAAACTGGGTTGGGGTTTTGAAAAATTAACAAAACATGCATATGCTCTAGTGAAGGCTTTAAAGTATTTCAGGGTATATGTTCTAAAATCTAAAATCACTGCATGTGTACCAAGTAGTGCAGTTAAAGAAATTTTAGTTCAACCTGATTGTGAAGGAAAGAGGGGAAAGTGAATAACAATAATTCTAGCTAAACTTTTCCATGGTGCAGCGTGTAGACAAAACTTTGACATGGTGCAATGCGTAGAATGAAATGCACGTGGAATATTAGTACATGACACAAAAATTGCGCACAACAAAAATTAGTGCATGAACCAAAATTGTGCGTGGTGGATATTGGTGCACGACACAAAAGTAGTGTGCACTAGTTATTGGCACGACAAATAAGTGATCCACATTGGTTATAGGCGCACAGAGCATGCACTACCTTATGGTGTTGTTGTGCATGCTGCATATGGGTGTACATGTTCAAATATGTGTGTGAAAAGTCGTTTGGATGGTGTACAACAACAGAAAACTAGTAAATTTCTATGACATTTTATATTGCTTGAAGGTCATCTTTTTGCCGTGAGTTTTTGAGGCCCTAAATAGTGTTTTTAGCTACTCAAAAACCATGAGAACAAGGTAAATAAAGGTACAATCTATCTCTACAACTCAAATGAAAGATCTTGGAGAGAGATTTATAATGGTGTAAACTGTTCGTCAAACATAGATTTTATGAGGAAGTTATAGGACAAATAGTGGAGGGTAAATTTTAAGACCCAACTAACTTCTAAGGGCCATAACTTTCTTCTCTGAAATCAGATTGAGGCACAGGAGCAGTCTATGCAAAGATATTAAACCATAAAAATTATTCCTAGATATGAATTAAAATTTTGGGC
The DNA here is from genome assembly GCA_009831015.1 of Picea engelmannii. Taxonomy (NCBI): domain Eukaryota; kingdom Viridiplantae; phylum Streptophyta; class Pinopsida; order Pinales; family Pinaceae; genus Picea; species Picea engelmannii. The sequence goes on along the minus strand of ML777554.1, from coordinate 1,948,518 downwards.
ATGTTAAAAAAATTTAAGATGGCAAATAAGGTGCCTGTAGCATTCCAGACCAAAAACACTAATTGGCCTAGAACTTCAGCGGGTTGTAACTAGCAACCCAGAACCTAGAAAGAGGTGAAACTTGGAAATAATATCCAAAATATGTATATTAAGAAACTTAATTGGGATCCTACTAAAAATCCAATGGAGTAGGTGCAAAAATGCATAATTACAATGCAGAATTGCACCAAGTTGAAGAGTGAACAGAAAAATTAATGGACAATTTTCAAATAACCATAACTTTCTGCTCAAGACTCAAAATTGAGCATGGAAGAAGGAGTTGGAAAGGTATTGTACAATAGAATATATCTATTCACCCAGAAAATTGGTCTTGTCATTCAATTTTTAGGAAATAAGATGAAATAATTCTGATGCATTATTGAACCAAAATGGTTCATATTTTCATGAAATTGTTGAAATAGTGAGTCTGACAAAGTTTTGTTGGCTACACATTTTGCAGAGTTAACAACAACTAGATCAAATCAGAATCAACATAGAGTGCAGAGGAATGGAATATGCACAGGGGGATTACAACCAGGAATATGATATCAAAGGGATGGATTTCCATATGATCATTGAAGGAACAAACTCCAATGGACATGGAGAAATAAGGGATGAAAACATGAATATGGTAGAGACCATTAAAAATTTGTAGAAGGATGTCCAAAGCCATAGATATAATAATTAAAGGCTTATAAGAGCCAAGGAGCAGTAGAAGGAATTTAACGTGAAGTTAATGCAGAGCTTGAACTGAATAGAAAAGAAATTGGATAAGGAGAGTGGCTCAAGAAAATCACGAAGTCACGGGTCTCCTGATGATAAAAGAAGAAGAAGAAGTGTTAGCAGACATAGTCATCACTCCTCGAGGCATTCCAATAAGAGAGCACACAATATCTCAAGTCCATCCTCTGTCAGGAAGCATAATAGGTCTGGGGTGGATGAGCTACGAGGAGAAATGAACAATATCAAACCTCTTACATTTGATGGTGAGAACAAGAAGGATGAAGATGCAAAGACACAGTTGTTGGGCATGAGAAAGTATTTTCAATTGCATAATTATTCTTCTCATGCAGAAAGAAGGATTTCCATCTATCAACTCAAGGGAAAGGCATCCATGTGTGGGATCATCTTGTGCAAGTGTAGCACATTTAAGAGAAAAAGGTTACTTGGAAGGAATTCAAGAAGTATTTTGAAAATAATATTTGACTAAGAGATACTATGACAAGAAAATGAAAGAGTTCTTTGAACTCAAACTTGGGAGTATGACCATAGATGAATATGAAAGAAGGTTTTTAGAACTATTGAAGTAATTTTCTTTCATCAAGGATGAGACAATTAATATTTAGAGGTATTTGAGTGGATTTCCATCATTCACCAGTGACAAAATACAATATGATGATCCCAAAACATTGGAGGAGAACATAAGGCGAGCTAAATGCCTATATTATCAACAAAAAGCAAGGTCAAATTTATAAAAATATTTGTAAGATAAGAATAAATTCAAGGAGGATCAGAGGAAGAAGGGGACTAAGCCATCATTTTTCTAAAATAATCCTCGGGGACATCCAACTTCTAGAGATCCCAGAACGATTGAGACAAGGTGTTAAATATTTGCAGCTCTTGTGGAAGAAACACCTAAAGATAGGGTGTCAAATATTGAAGATTATGCAGTCCTAAAAGATTTTGAAGATGTCTGTAAGGAAATACCATGATTACCCCCTAAAAGAGACATTGATTTCTCCATAAATCTGATGCCTAGAACAACTCCAATATCCAAGACCCCTTATAGGATGAGTACACCAGAATTGAAGGAGTTGAAAATGAAACTCGAAGAGCTCCTGAAGAAGGGGTATATAAACCCAAGTGTGTCACCTTGGGGTGCCCCAGTATTATTTGTGAATAAAAAGGATGGAACATTGAGACTTTTCATTGACTTTAGGCAGTTGAACAAGGTAACTGTGAAGAATAAGTATCATTTTCCAATGATCGATGGCCTCTTTGATCAGTTGAAAGATGTAAAAAAATTCTCCAAGATTGATCTTAGGTCAAGTTATCATCAAGTAATAATTAAAGAATAAGACATCAACAAGACTGCTTTCAGAACAAGGTATGGTTATTATGAGTTCACAGTGGTGCCATTTGGGTTATCAAATGCACCATTTGTCTTCATGTGTTTAATGAATGGTATTTTCAGAGAATACTTATATAGGTTTTTCATTGTATTCTTAGATGGAATTATTATATATTCTAAGTAAAAGGAAGAGCATGGACAATAATTGAATATGGTATTACAAGTATTAAGGGAGCATCAATTGTATGCCAATTGAGCAAGTTCTCATTTTATCAGAAGCAAATTCATTATTTGGGACATATCATTTCAGAGGATGGGATAGCAGTGGATCTTGAGAAGATAGAAGCCATTAGAGGATGTACAGTGTCAAAGAATGTGACAGAGGTCAGATCATTCATGGGCCTTGCATGCTACTATAAGAGATTTATTGAAGGATTCTCAAATATTGCACACCCAATCAATTCCTTGCAAAAGAAGGGTCTGAATTTTCAATGGACATTGGATTGTGAAAAGAGTTTCCAACACTTGAAGTAATTATTAACAAGTTCTTTGATACTAAGGATTGGAGATCCAAATGAAGACTTCATTGCATGCAAATATGCATGTAAGGAAGGACTTGGTGGAGTTCTCAGTCAAAATGGGGTTGTTGTATGTTATGAATCAAGGAAGTTGAAGGACCATGAAAGGCACTATGCCACTCATGATTTGGAGTTGGAATCCATAGTGCATGCCTTGAGGAAGTGGAGGCACTACCTCATGGGGAAAAAGGTTTGATCTAAGGATAGACCATAATGGTCTGAAATATTTATTTGATCAACCAACTCTAAATGCTAGGAAAAACAGGTGGTTAGAATTTCTCAATGAATATGACTTTCATATAAAGCATAACAAAGGGAAAGAGAAAAAAGTGGTTGATGCACCTAGCAAAAGAGTGCATGAGTTACATGTTACATCCATAAGAATGTACCAATCAGATTTGAAAGATAGAATCATAGAGGCTACAAAATTAGATTCGCAATACAAGGAATTAGTGGCAAAATTACAGCAAGGTATTTTGCAGCAGAAAATTGAAGACTATAAGCTAGAAAATGATGAAATTATCATGTACAGAGGCATAATTTGTGTACCAATTTCCCAAGAATTGAAAAATTTGGTATTGAGATAAATGCATAATGTACCTTATGTTGGGCACCCACGTTATCAAAAAACTATTGTAGTTTTCAAGAGACAATATTATTGGCCAGCAATGAAGAAAGAAGTTGTTGATTTTATTGTCAAATGTTTGGAGTGTCAAAAGGTAAAAGGCTGAGCATAGACACCTAGTTGGTTTGCTATAGCCATTACCCATTCCTGAGTGGAAATGGGAAGTTGTAACAATGGATTTCATCACCAAACTTCCTAGAACAAACAACCAACATGATTCTATCATGGTAGTGGTGGATAAGTTTACTAAAGTTGCCCATTTTATTCCAATAAATCTCACTCACAAGGAAACGAACATTGATGATGTTTATATGAGAGAAATTGCTCGATTACATGGTATACCCAATAAAATTGTGTCTAATAGAGATCCAAAATTTACCTCAAATCTTTGGAAGGGATTATTTAATGGATTTGGAACAAATTTGAATTTTAGTACAACTTATCATCTAGAATCAGATGGACAAACAAAGAGGGTGAATCAAGTGATTGAGGATATGTTGAGGATGTATGTGATAGATAAACCATCAAAATGGGAAGACAACCTACACTTAGTAGAGTTTAATTATAACAAAAGGTACCAAACATCTCTAAAGATTAGCCCATTCAAGGCACTTTATGGAAAAAGGTGCAACAAACCGGTAAGCTGGGATAACCCAACAAATAGAGCAGTGGTTGGGCTAGATTTACTCATGGAAATGGAAGAGAAAATGTTGAAAATAAAAAATAATTTAAAGGCTTCCCAAGATAGGCAGAAAATCTATGCTGATAAGGGAAAAAATCACAGGGAATTTAAAGTGGGGTACCATGTATTCTTGAATGTGAAGGCCAACAAAAGTTCCATGAAGTTGGGAAATTGTTCAAAGTTAGAAACTTGCTATTGTGGTCCATTTGAAATCCTAGAGAGGATTGGGCATGTTGTATACATGATTGTCTTGCCTACATCAATGATCATTTGTAATGTATTTCATGTATCATTGCTTAAGAAATATATACATGATGCTAATCATGTTATTGATTGGAATGTGATTCAGGTGGATCAAGAAGGCGTTTTCCAAGTGCATTCGGTACGGATTATGGACCAAAAAATAAAACAACTCTGAAAATCGATCCATTGAGCTTGTAAAGGTCCAATGGACCTGGTACAATCCTGAGGACGCAACTTGGGAGCATGAAGATGTTATGCAGGTAGAATACCTGCATCTTTTTGAGGATTTTTGAAATTTTGGTTGTATATGTGTATATATTGCACTGAGGATAGTGCATAAATAAGGGGAGGGGAATGTAATATCCCTAGGCCGAACCCCAATTGTAAATGTAAATGCAAATTTACTTAAGCTGGTGAGTTGGTTGATATCATTTTGCATGCACCTTTCATGGTATAGTGCGCACATGTACTGCACACTAAAATGATGAAATGTGCACATTCCAAGATACCATGCACAACAAACTTAAGTGTGCGCAATTTTGAGGCCAGAGAGACTTTTGTGTATATGTTGTGTTTTATAGGCTGGTGAGCCAATTATTATAAGCTAGGAAGCTCATGTGTTGCAATAGGCCAGAGAGCCTATATGCTAAAGGCCAGTGAGCCTATTTTTGTATATGTCTCATCATTAATATAATACATCGTACGTGTAGACTGACCATGATAAAAGAGTATGGGGGACTAAACTCCACTAGTTAGGGAAAGGGGGGGCTAAACGTTAAGGATAAGGGGATAATATAGGTATATTAAGCCAAAAAGGAATATTATATTAATATTCCTTAAAGTATAAAGTATGGATAATTATTTTATCTTAAGTTCTGAGGATGGGGACAAGTGGACCAAAGTAGCTCTCATGATGACAAGTGTTAAGTTGGGAGCATGCATACATATAGTTTGGACTTAGTTCATTTTTCCATTCATTCATTCATTCCATCATTAGTCACTCACTCATTTAGTTTTCCTTCATACCTTCCTATACCTGTAACTGTATTTGTACCTTCATGTCACTTTACATGTAACTGTACCCACACACATACTCGTATCTATATCTATAGCTAGTTCACTTGGGAGCTGGACTAAAGAAGTGGATTGTCAGGCCCGTGGAATACTGAAGAGGCGGGTTGTCAGGCCCGTGATCCATTCTCTCTAGGTGAGAGAATTATTAGGAATTGATTTCCTGAAGGTGCCAAGCTACAGCTACAGGGCTCTGAGACTTCCTGTCCGGCCTATTGTTTAAGCCCCAGAAAGGAAGTGGGGAAGCTGAAGGACTATTGAGCAGAGAAGGGACACATTTCCTGGGGTGGGATAGGCATGTGGGGAATGAGGGATTGTAGGCTATTAGTTTGAGTTGGCACCTATGAAGGAGTCTTTCCTGTTGTCTGAGATACATCAGTCTGGCTAGGAATCCCTTTACCTGAGTAAATTTTATCCCCATCTCAGGGGTGACCCACTGATAAGAGTGATGATTAGTGTGGTCTAAGGATGGGAGGTTCGTGGAATGTATTCACGCAGTTGGTGAAATTCTTACCAAGATAAGTGTCAATTGTGTGTCAAATTACATGATAAAGTATTATTTATGCATTTATTTTTATGGGTTTTTCATGCGTGTGTTGCAAGTGTATTTTTATTATTGTTCTGTATGAATATGTGCATTTGCATAATGTATTTGTCTATTTTAATTTATATATATATATAGTTCCACAATATTTTATGTATGTATATGTTTTAATTTGTATACAGCTCAAAACGTTTTGTGGCATAGCCCACTTGGATATTGGGGATGTTACATCCAACAAGCCTATCATTGTAATATATAATCACACTTGGATATTGATAAAAATACATCACTACTACAAAACAACTAGATGAAAGAGTATGGGGGGATAGACTTCCACTAGAGGGAAAGGGGGATAAGGGTATATGAAGAGGGGCTAAGCTAAAGGGGATTAATCCAAGGAAATATTATAATAATATTTCATAAAGTCTAGTTTGTGAGATACATATTCATATCTATCCTAAGTTCCTAAGGGGGAGGAACATATCACCACGTGGGGCCCATGTAGTCCCCAACATGACACGTTTCAAGTTGGGAACATGCATATAAAAATTAAGAACTTAGTACATTTTGGGGAATTCTAATTATTCACTCATCATTCTTCTCATTTTTTTCACTATTCCTATGGTCATCCGTACCTTCCTCCATCCATCAGCCATATATGTACTTGGAAAGATTCAGAATTGTTGGCAGGCAATAAAACCTAGGTAATATGAGTTGAAGACGCAGGTTGTCAAGTTTTTGAGTATATTTAAGAAGCAAGTTGTCAGGAATGTGAGCATTATCTCCAAGTGAGAGAATGGCTAGGAATTGTTCCCTAGATGTTGGGAAATAGCTACATAGCTCTGATACTTTATGTTCATCATGTTGTTGAAGCCATAGAAGTGAAGTGGGGAAATTGAAGGGATGTTGAGAAGAGAAGGGGCACACTCCCTGGGGTGGGTTGGGTTATGGGAAATGAGATCATGTAGGATAGTTGCAGTAGTTTGCACCTTGACATGAGCTGTATTTTGTTGGTTAGACCTTATTCTGGCTTAGGAACCTTCCATAATGGAGCCTCTAGCCTCAGCTCTGGAGTGACCTGTTGTTGAAAGTTTATGAGCAGCAGAGTCTATGGTTGGGAGGAACATCTAAGTTCTGCACACAATTGGTGGTTCATTATATTATTATTGTCTCTTATGTGTTGTTTTACATGTTGTGTTATTATTTATGATATTTTTGTTATGGGTTTTTTGTTATAATTATGTTTGTGAATTATTATTGTTAGAAATGAATATATGCTCATATGAAGAGCATTATAATTTTAATTAATTGATATCAGAGAGGAAGAAATTTTGTGTGTGAAATTGCTCAACTTGGGGCTGGGGATACTATAATGTGGTATCAAAGCTCAAGGTTCAACACCGAGCCTGTATGGACCAACTATAGAGCATAGATGTGAAATTTGCAGGGTATGCATGCAAATTGTTTGACAAAATGTCAAAAAGGGATATTTGCAAATTGTTTGACAAAGTAGAGAAATTTGGGAAGAATTCATGGATAATTTGATGGAATTGAACCCAGGAATTAAAAATCATCAATTTAATCCTTTATTGGGCATTTCTATGATGTAATTGGGTGAAATTTGGAGCTTACAATACAACCATGGTGGAATTGCGTGAAATTGGGAAAAAGCCCCAATTTCTACAGTTATGGAGAATTTGAAAAAAGAGGGTTGAATTCCATGAGTAGAGGATGATTGGGTGCTCATAGGGATTAAATTGGTTGTATTCAACTCATTTTAGAGCTTCAATGGTGGTCGTAGGAAGAAACGTCGATTTTGGGCATAATTAGAGAAATTTGGCAAAATTGGAAAATTTTGGGTATTTTTTCGTACAGTCATGTCAACATGATGTGGGAGGCACATGTTAGCTGAAGTGGCTGAGATATGACATGTACTACCATGGTGGAAGGTACATGGTGGTGATTGGTAACAGGTGTGGCAGGTGGTAGGTGAGGTGGAGTAGTGGTGGCAGGATGCCTGCTTGCTTGTGGAACCTTTACTCTAGACCTATGGAAACATGATGCAGGGGGGTCCCCTGGTGGTTTTGGAAACCACCAAAGGGGTGAGATGAATCAATATGTTGACATCGTTGGATGGGAAACTAGTGGTTTCCACCATGGACCCTCCCCCCTTTATTAATGTTCAATAGGTCAGGGGGAGGCATAATGCAATAGCAACCATTAATCATCACCAACCCCCTATGACATTCCTTCATTGGATAAAATGGGTGAGAAAATATGCATTTCAGGTAAAATGGGTGTGGCATGGGGCCCGCCCATCCCTATGACCCACTGAACAAGTGCCACATGGAAACAAGTTGTGGGGCCTGAAGGATAAGACAACACACACACCAACAAAGGTAAGAAAAGGAGATAGAGGGGAGATAGGAGGAATATTGAGGCTAATGAGGTAGTTTGGCATAGTCAGAGACTAACATGGCTCCACCTCTAGGTTCCAAGAGGACCCAGGACACCACATCAGCATCCAAGTCAATTGAATTTAATCAAATTTCTCAGAAATTAGTGAAAAATGCTCAGAAAATTGGTATTTGAGATTTCCCTCACAAAGGTGAAATAGTGAGGATTGTTCACCATGTACAACAAGATGATATAGTGGAGGACATGGGAAAAAACATGTCAAGGATCTACACATCCCTAGATAACAAGAAAGATAAGTTTCAGTTTCATATGATTGAAGTGGAAGGTAAGATAAATGACCAACCCATTCTATTTTAATTGATTCAAGATCTAGTCATAGTTAGATCCTAAGATGGTGGAAAGATTTAATTTTCCAATAAGAAATCTTGGGAAATCTTGTTTGGTGAAGCTAGCTACAAGAGATAAAATAAGAATTAATGAGATGATGAAATAATGTCCAATGGAGATGAAGGGATTGTGCACAAGGGTAGATTTGAATATCATTCCATTGGGTTCATATGATTTCCTAATTGGTATGGATTGGTTGGACAAGAATAATGTTGTCCTAGATTGTTACAACAAGGAATTTACTTTCTTGGATGAGGAAGGGAACTTGAGAATAGTACAGGGTATTCCAAGGGAAATAACTATCAAATAAGTTCCATCCTTGTGGCTGAAGAAAATCTTCAAGAAAGGATTCCAAATATTTGCAACACATATGGAAGAGACACCCAATGATAAACTGCTAAGAATTGAAGACTATGTAGTCTTGAAAGAGTTTGAGCATGTATTTGGAGAGATATCATGGTTGCCACCTAAGAGACATATCAATTTATCTATCAATTTGATGTCTGGAGTAACCCCAGTATCCAAGACTCCTTATAGGATGAGTACCCCAGAATTGAAGGAATTACAAATGAAACTTGAAGAACTCTTGAAGAAGGGGTATATACGCCCAAGTGTGTATCCTTAGGGTGCCCCAATATTATTTGTGAAAAATAAGGATGGTACCTTGAGGCTTTGCATTGAATTTGGGAATTTGAATAAGGTGACTGTGAAGAACAAGTATCCTTTGACAAGAATAGATGATATTTTTTTATCAAATGAGAAATGCAAAAATATTCTCCAAGATTGACCTCAGATCAGACTATAATCAGGTGAGAATTAAATAATAATATATCAGCAAGACAACCTTTAGAATGAGGTACAACCATTATGAGTTCACAGTGGTGACATTTGGGTTTTCAAATGCACTGACTATCTTTATGTTCTTGATGAATGGTATTTCAGAAATTACTTGGGTAAGTTTGTCATTGTCTTCTTGGATGATATACTTATCTACTCTAAGTTTGAAGAAGAGCATGAGCATCACTTGAGGATGGTGTTACAAGTATTGAGTCAAAATTAGTTATATGCAAAGTTGAGCAAGTGCTCATTCTATCAGAGGAAGATACATTATTTGGGCTATATCATTTCAGAGGAATGGATAGCAGTCGATCCAAAAAATATAAGATCCATTGAGGGATGGCCAGTACCAAAGAATGTCTCAGAGGTGAGATCATTCATGGGGATAGAAAGATATTATAGAAAATTTATTGAGGGCTTTTGAAATATTGCACACCTAATCACAGCTTTTCAAAACAAGGGTGTGAGATTTGAATGGACCCCTGATTGTGGTAGAATTTTTCAACACTTGAAGAGCTTACTGACAAGTGCACCAATATTCAGGATTTTTTATCCTAATGAATATTTTGTTGTGTGCATTGATGCATGAAAAGAATGGCTTGGGGGATTTCTTAGTCAAAATGGGCATGTGATATTCTATGAGACTAGGAATCTAAAAGAACATGAGAGAAATTATGCTACTCATGATTTAGAATTAGCATCCATAATGCACGCCTTGAATATGTGGAGGCATTATCTCATTGGGAAAATATTTGAATTGAGGATAGACCATAGTAGTCTGAAATATTTGTTTGGAAATACAACTTTCAATTCCAAACAAAGCAGATGGATGGAATTCATCATTGAATATGACTTTGATATCAAGTATATCAAAGGAAAAGAGAACAAGGTGGTTGATGCACTCAAGAAGAGAGTGCATGAGATGCATGCTACAACCATTAGCATGTATAAATCTGATTTGAGGGACAAAATTATGGAAGATTCCAAATCAACAGTACATGGAAACAAAGGAAAAATTACAACAAGGTAATTTGCATCAAAAAATTCAAGACTATGAGTTAAGAGAGAATGGAATCCTCATGTATAGGGGCAAATAGAGAGGGTCAATCAAGTGATTGAGGATACGTTGACGATACATGTGATGGATAAACCATCAAAATGGGAATATTGTTTTCATTTGGTTGAGTTTTCTTATAACAATGGGTATCAAACATATTTAACGATGAGCCCATTTGAAGAACTATATGACAGAAAGTGCAACATGCCAATGAGTTGAGAAAACCCAAGAGACAGAGCAATGGTTGGGTGAGAGTTACTTAGGTAAAATGGAAGAACATATGGTGAAGATAAAGCAAAATTTAAAGGCTACCCAAGATAGGTAGAAAAGATATGCAGATAAGGGCATAAATCACAGAGCGTTTAAAGTGGATGACCTTAAAAGTGAAGGCCAAGAAAAGTTCCTTGAAGTTGGGGAACTGTGCAAAGCTGATAGAAAGATGTTTTGAACCCTTTAAAATCCTAGAAAGGATTGGTATTTCTGCATACATGTTTGCATTACCTACATCAATGTGTATTCATAATGTATTTCATGTGTCTTTTCTTAAAAAGTATGTTCTTGATGCTAATCATGTAATTGATTGGAATTTGATTCAGGTGGAGCAAGACAGAGACTTCCAAGAATAGTTGATGTGCATATTAGATAGAAAGCTCAAGTTTCTTTGGAATCGATAAATAGGTCTAGTAAAGGTCTACTGGACCTGCTACAGTCCTGAGTATGCAACTTGGGAGCATGAAGAAGCTATGCGAGAGGAGTACTCGCATAGTTTTAAATATTTTTGAAGATTTTGATTGTATATGTGTATATAATGCACTGAGAATATTGCATAAATAAGGGGGAGGGGAATTTCATACCCCTAGTTTGAACCTCAATTGTAAATTTACACATAGGCTGGTGAGCATGGATATTTTGGGCTAGAGTTCCATTGTAAATATGTTTTGAGGTTAGAGTGCATGTGTGGTTATTAGGTTGGAGAGATAGAATGATAAAAGGCCAGCAAGCCTATCATTGTAATATGTAATCACACTCACATATTAATAAAAATACATCATTTTTGCATACCAACTCGATGAAAGAGTATGGGGGGGGACATAACTCCACTAGAGGGAAAGGGGGCTAAGGGTCTAGGAATAGGGGCTAAGCCAAGGGGGATCAAACCAAGGAGATATTATAATAGTATTTCCTAAATTCTAGTTTATGAGATATATATTCATATACATCCTAAGTTCCTAAGGGGGAGGAACGTATCACCATGTGGGACCCATGTAGTTCCCAACATGAAAAGTGTCAAGTTGGGAACATGCATACAAAAAGTAAGAACTTAGTACATTTTGGGGGGATTCTAATCATTCACTCATCATTCTTCTTATTTTTTTCACTATTCCTCTGACCATACATACCTTCCTGCATCCATCATCCATATATTTACTTGGAAAACTTTGGAACTATTGGTATCCAGTAAAACCTGGGTAATCTGAGCTAAAGAAGAAGGTTGTCAATCATGTGAGTATTCTGAAGAAGCAAGTTGTCAGGCATGTGATCATTCTCTCCATCTAAGAGAACAACTTGGAATTGTTCCCTGGATGTTGGGAAATAGCTACAAATATCTAAGACTTTATGTTCATCCTATTGTTGAATCCCTGGAAGGGAAGTGGGGTAGTCGAAGGGCCGTTGAGAAGAGAAGGGGCACACTTCTTGAGGTGGGACACATTGTGGGAAAAAAGAGGTTGTAGGCTGGTTGTAGCAGTTGGCACCTTGACCTGAGTGTTATTGTGTTGGTTAGGCATTATTTTGGCTTAGGAAACCTTCCCTTGTGGAGTTTCTAGCCTTAGCTCGGGGGTGGCCTACTGCTACAACTTAATGAGCATCACAGTCTATGGATGGGAGGAACGTCTTAGGTTTGCACGTAGTTGGTGGTTCATTCATAAGATAAGTGTCTCTTATGTATTGTTTTACATTTTGTGCTATTATTTATGATATTTTTGTTATAATTGTGTTTTTGAATTATTATTTTTAGAAATGCATCTTTGTTCATATGCAGAGCATTATAATTTTAATTAATTTGTACCACAGAGGAAGAAATTTTGTGCATGTAATTTCCCAGCTTGGGGTTGGGGATGCTACAAAATCCTAAGTCTTATCCCCTCATAAACCCTAGGTATTGAACTAGAAAATAAAAATCCTAGGGGGATAAACAATCTTAACCCCTAGACTAGGTCTTAAATTCTTTAACAAATTAAGATGAATGAAAATAGGATGAGGGATAAAAAAATCTTAATCCATCCTAGGGTTTGTAGAAAAATTGAACCCAACATACAAGGTAGCATGCAACAATTAACTATCTAATAGAGAATACACAATAATATACCATGAACAAGCATTTAAACTTGAAAAGGAGAACTTACTAAGCCAAGTCTCTATGCATGAGGAAACCCTATCTCAAATATCATCCACCAAAATAAGAGAAATCATCCACAACCTAGTCCTTCCAAAATTGCACACAAGTACTCCATAGCGAAAAAGGGAGAAGAGAAGACAAGTAGTGGTGTTTCTCACAAGTGGCGAGTTATGATTTTTCTATGAGGTAGCACTAGCCTCTTTATATGAGGAAAACCTAGTGCTATAACCCATAAAATCCCCACAAACTATAACATATCCATGATACAAGTGAGATAGGTCTAAGACAACCCCTCAAATAGCCTCCAATGTAAAGATACAATGAAAATACAATACAAAATCCCCTCAAAAGGTTGTATGTGTGGTGTAGAAGCCTCCAAAGGTTGTGACATCATCCTCTAAGAGGTGAAAAGGTGCCTCCACAGGCCACCTCCACAGGCCACCTCATCCCTCTCACCCAAGGTTCAAGTATCATCACCATCAAATGCCAAGTCAATGTCAAGAAGAATCCATCCATGCTAGGGTGGCTTAAACCCCATCCAAAACATCAAATCATCTCCATGTGTGGAATTTTCAAGGGCTATTGTGTGATCTCATAGGTAAATAAGGATCCATGACCTCTCTAGAGAGGTGTATCATCACCTCCATGTGAAACATGATCAAACCACACACTAATATGCTCTAGGGTGTCCTTCCCAAGGTGAGGGGATTACTTCCCTCTTAGTGACCATCAAGCTATCAAATCCCATATTCTCAATGTTCAAGGCCTGGAATGTGTGAAAAGGTTCCTCAAGTCATGTAAAATCATCCAAGGACCCAATGCTATGTCTCTGGTGTGAGAAATCCTCCTAAAGTTGCATAACATCTTAGGCACAAGCATGAAATCATCCTCTAAAGAACATGTCAAAGTGCATCAAGTTCAACCAATTTATTCAAATCCATATAATAAAGTAATACCAACATGTTGATGTTTTGATAGCTTCGGGATGTATTCCCTCCTAGAAAATTTTTCTTAGAGAAGAAGAAGATTCGAAGAAGTCAAAGGAATAACATTGAACAGTTGAAGAAAACCCTGGAAAAGGATAAAGTGAAATAGAATACCACAAAAGAGAAGTCGACCCACGGGAAATAATAATAAAATGGAAATATAATTTCTAGGAAGAGAAGTTGGCCAACATAAATAATAAAGTAATTTTGAAGACCCATAATAAGAAGTTGACCCCAGACAGGCACCCAGATTAGTATAAATACAGGGCTAGATCATTTCATTTACACAAAAACACAGTTCTCCTTCTGCAGTGCACACTAGGCAGCTACAACAGTCTCATTATTTTTGGTTTCTGGTTCTCTTGGAGAGTGCACCCTACTTGGGGAAGGATATTCTTGGTGGATGTTGGTGGTTTCTCTTGTGCACTACCTATGGAAGAGTTGTGCTAAGTTTGTGTGGTGCTTCCCAGTTGCTTCATGCCAATCGCAGTTACAGTTGCAGTTGCAGTTACAATTGAAGTTGCAGTTACAGTTGTAGTTGCAGTTACAATTGTAGTTGCAGTTATAGTTGCAATTGCAGTTACTAGTGTCCAGTTGCGCCAGCTCTGTGGTGCGTTATCTTTCTCTAGTGATATGACTATATTGTGCCAATTCTATGGTGCTACTCAATTGTTTACCCTCTCTAGGGTTTGAAAAGAAGAAGAGATAAGTAGTTTTTATCATGTTTTCTTCATTGTTCATTTTCTCTTGTGATTAGAGCTTGTTCATGGTTGTATTTGAAAGATTCTCTCTAAGAAATGTTGGTTGGGTTGTTCCCCCGAGTTTGGGGTTTTCCTAGGATAAATCTTTGTTTCTTCTTGTGTTTGTTTATATGCTTCTTATATATTTCAGTATATGATTATTGAATGTTAAAAGAAGATAAAAATGATATGGTAAATATAATGTTAATGAAACTAATGAAAATATAACATGGAATCACAAGGTGAAATAGTACTTAGAATCATAAAAAGTAATCCATCACTTAATACTCAAGCCACATAAATTATTCACATTATATATCCCCTTCAAAATTCACATTAGATCAATACTTTATGCAATTTTTAAAATTTAGGTGTGGGGGGACCATCAAAATCCTATTATGTGTGTCAGTACCCAGGTAGAGAGATATTTCCTAGTAAACCTATCTAAGTGTAAGTATGATGAATGAAAACATGTTGGGATAACTTCATGGTGATGGATTCATTAACATGCAAGGTATTGTGCTTAGTCCATTTCCATGAGTTCCTTTGTAGAGGGAGTGCTTGCTTCTTGAGATACCCTTTCCTTGGAAATGTACGTATTCCAAACCCCTTTCTTTCCTTTTGATATTCATTTTATGCATTGAAGGTCCCCTTTTCAGGTTTCAATCACTTCATTATTTCTTTTCTTTCTTGTTGGGATTAAATCCATTCATTTTGATATGCATTTATTTCATTAGGACTAGGTGAGGTCGCCTCATAGTGAGGGGGTAGATCTCAAGATGGCCATTGGATTTTAAAGTTGGTCATTCATTATCCCAAATTTCTTTCTTTCTTTTATTCATTTTTATATCAATTGCATCAACCTTGATATTCTATCCCTTCTTCTCTTAGGAGGATGAACCACGTGATTTTTTGGTGTACATGTAATATCCATATTGAATTTCATTACATTGCAGAAGGCCCCAGGATGGAAAGTGTTAAGCATGAGGGGAATGATACGTTACCTTTATTAAACCCTCCTAGCAGTACCCCTATTCTCCAAGAGTGATAACACGAGACTAGGATACTAAAGATAGCCACCAAGGTGAAACAAGGAAAGGAACATAACCTTTGAGATTATGATTCAGTATCCAACTTCAACCCATGATCCTCACACACATTTCAAATGAATTAAATATGAAACTTTGTATGAAACAAGAACTAATTATTCATCTTTCTACTTAAAACTTTTCTAGAGAATTGATTTCATTTATGTCAATAGTTATTAAGAAAAACATGATCATTTATCGCTTGACATTTTGATTTATGTACGTAATGGTAAAGGGTTGGATTTCATTTACGTGTGACTATTTGAATGGTGAAACTTTCTAGGAAGAGTCTTTGCATGATTGAGTAAATTTATGCTTCACCACATAAACTAATTAAATGATCACATGCATAAGAATCATGCTCAAGGTAGCATAAACTAGATTCAAATTTTACATTGCCAATGTTTCATATGCCTTGATTTTTTACTTTGCAATATTTGGGAATACCATCATTTGATAGTTTTGAATAAGCTTGTGATTTTTCTTGAGTGAGATGACTATTGTATTGAAAATCATTAAAAGAGGATTTAGAGGAATTTTTTAGTACTACTTTTTAATTTAGCAGTCTATTGGAAAAAAATTCTATGGATCTCCTTATGATTTCCAAAGAATGACAATGATGTTGTATTTTCATGATGTTATGCTAAGATGTTTTGATAACATGCAGTTCCATCTATTACGTTGATGCGATGTTATATGTTTGATAAATATATGTTGAGGTTATATTTCTTATCATAGTATATCCTTATGTGATGACATGATGTAATTGCACATAACTCTTCTATGGTAAGATGTTTTATGTTGACATGCAGGAGCATGTGGTGATGGCATGATGACATACGAGAGTTAGCATGTGGATTATTTCTCTAATATGTTGATATTATGATTATACTAATGCATTGGTTGCATATTCTAAGGTGGTGATTGTCAAGAAATTCACCAGTGGCTGAGAGAGTTGGTTTGTTTGATGATCTCGTGGGAGCCCATATCCAGGAAAGAGAATGTTACAAGTAAGATGTTATGGGCTAGGGACAACTTAATATATTATTTATGATATTAATTATCATTCCTTGTATTCGATTTGTGATGTATAAGTCTCGAATAATAGTTGGAGGATTACTTGTGAGTGGTGTTGTGGGATTGGACTTAGATGCATGAGGCTTGTACCTGGTATTTATGGAGGGAGTTGAGGCCATCCTTTAGATATGCCTATTGTATATGAGTACTAATTCAGATTCCTTCTTGGGTAGATGAGGTATCGATCCTTGGGGATTTGGATAGATCGGTTGGCTTTAAGTCTAGTTCTTAAAGTTGGAAAGAAAACCTAGAGAGTACTCGTGTTTCCCCGGTGTTGTGATGTGGATTTTTGATTCATGTTGTGATCACTTGGGTGTATTTATACTAGTCCAATAAAGGGTGTTGTGGAATATACGAGAGCTAATATAGGGTGTTGTGGAGGATTTGGTGAGATAAATAAAAACCTATAAGCACATAATCAACGTTAACTTTGGGATGAATTTCCTTGAAGGGAGGGAGTATGTCATGCCCCATATTATTATTTAAATAAATAAATAAGAAGAAGAAGAAAGCATAATAATTATCCTAAAGGGATCATCCCCATATTATTATTATTTAAATAAATAAATAGTAAGAAGAAATTATAATAATTATCCTAAAGGGATCATCCCCATATTATTATTAAATAAGTAAATAAATAATAATAGTAATGAAGTATAATAATTATCCAAAATGGGATCATAATAAGTACTTAAAGATAAATATTTGGGGTAATAAAAGAAATTTTTTAAATAAGTAATGATAATTTATGGAAAAACTCTAAAATATAATAAATAATTACAAGTGGATCATAGGGATCAAGTTCTTTATAATGGATGGATTCTATATGAGGGGGGAGAAGAAAAAAGAAATATCTCATTTTGATTGGGCAATTTGAGGACAAGGATAATAAGAGATGGCATAGTAGTCGATTGAGGGCTCAAGGGCTCTTAATCATGATGACTGAGGGGTTGGCTGGATGGATAGTCATCCCCCACTTCTTGTTGTAGATGTTCAAATAAAAGATCAAGGTATCACTACTTTTCGGAAGTCACCATATTACAGGTATGTTGGTCCATGTAAGTTCCTCAACTCTCACTAATCTTGTGAGTTAAGTACATTTTATTAAGGTTTCTCTATGTTTTTTTTTTAAGTAAAAAGAGTTGGAACCTTTATATTAACATATACCAGCTACAGCACTGTTGGGGATGCCAGCTGCCCCGCCTTAGCAGGAAACCGAGGCAGCTGGGCCTCCCTGTCCACATGTCATCATAGTTACAGAGTAGACAAAAGATGTCACAATTAACACTTCTATCTCCCGCCCGCAGGAAACCGGGAGTAGCATGCTGCAACATAATACTAATGTTTGCATCTAAATCTAAAACATAAAGAAAGCTAATTTTCCCCATGCATAGACTGTCAAAACAAAACCACAAGCTAAGTTTGGGTCAGAACATCAGGTGACCTTGGAATCCATGTGAATGTCAGCCGCCTCGGTGTGTCTCCATCGCGCAGGAAATGCGTATGGTCTGGCGCACGTTGGGCACTGTTTCTTCGGTGTGGCTCTTGAATGCGCGGCGAAAAACATGTCAATCCTCTGCTCCAGTCGCCCCATGTGAAAGACCTGATATTCCAAGAGATGTCGCACGTCGAAGATGAGACTGAGGTAATCCCCGACTGCTGAGGGTGGCTGTTCTGGGCTGGTGTCTGCATTCGCTTCATACCTTTTAACTCCCATGTCTGCCCTGGGGGGTTCAGGAGGAGGTTCCTCCGTCACATAGCAGGGAGAATAAGGTTCTTCTTTGCTGCTATCGCCATGGTTGCGACTCCCACTTGCCTCTGCTGCAGTGCTGTCCTGACCAAATTGCGAACGGGGGTTCTGGTGTCCTGGGGCCGTGAACAAGGTAAATGCAGGGGGACTGTCCTGTCCATCGCCTGGGATCTCCTCCTCGACAATTGCCCATCCCCTCATTCTTCTTCTCCTGGCAACCACTGCCATTGCTCTTTCAATGGTCTCCTTTTGTTCTCTTTGCGACTTGGCTGCATACCAAGCCGCTCCTCGTCGAGGTGTCCCCCTGAGTCGTGGCATGGCTGTGCAACGAGGTAATGCGAACAGGCAGAGCGGTCGTGTCAGCGGGTCGCGAGCAACCTTGTGGTGAAGCCAATGCTGCTGCGAGACAGAGCGTTCCGAGAGCTCTCTGCAACCCGGAGTGACCCAGCTAACAATGCACCCGAGCATTATACCGATTGCAATAATCACCGCCATCTCTTCCAGCATTAATGTCTGAAACTCAGTGCGGGTACCTTCCCCTTGTGCGGGCAGGCTCCGTCTATGAATGTGCTGGTGTGGATTCATGGTGAATTAATGAGCCTTTTGTGCGAGCCGGTGAGCTTCGTGCCGTCGCTCCCCCTCTCGCCTCCACATGGTCGTTTAAGCCTCCCTGTCACCCTGTTAAGGTCCTAACCCGCACATAGGTAGATTAATGTATTCGGATGTAATAAAGGTCAATATTAATAAGACCTTTCAATAAAATAGAATAAGGCGGATGTAAGAAGACCTAATAGAAGCTTCCGCTTCTAGAAGGAT
>ML777554.1:1880888-1923506 GCA_009831015.1 Picea engelmannii | reverse complement strand
TCTGTTCAAGTGCTATTTCTGTTGCTATTTCGTATATCATTTATGTGTATTGTGAAGATTATGCTGGATATTTCACTGTTATTCTGTTATTTCTAGCATTTCGTTTCTGTTCTGCATATTTTATATATCTGGTATCTTGCACACCCCATCCGAGATTAAGGTTTCTCTATGTTAGAAACAAATGGTTATTTAAAATTGGGTGATGTCTATATTTAATATTGTTATGAGAGCGGGCCATTACAATCATTCTTCCACTCCCAATTTTCTATAGAGATTTTCTCTTCTTTTAGACATTGTATTTTTCATCTAGTGTTATTTCCTTCTTGCCATTCATGCTGAGATTCTTCTAACCACATAAGAACATAATATTTAATATAATACAAATTAGAGGTTTATTCTATTCTAGAAAGGGAATACTCTACCACATTATGCTTCCCCTTTTGTATATTATTTCAAAGTCAAACCCTTACATTTTTTCTACCCATTGTTTTTTCTATTTTGGTAGCAATCTTTGCTCCAAAACGTACTATAAAATGCCCCCCAATGAGATATTGTTGCCATTTTTTATTACATGTAAAAATTTTGACATTTCTATTTCATATGTATATTTCACCAAGTCTTTTACATTGAATTTTTTACTTTCAAAATCAAATAGTCTCCCTTCTTGCATCGATATTGCTCCAATTCCTTGTCATGATGCATCACATTCAACTATGAATGTTTTACTAAAACCAAGTGTTTCCAATATTGAAGTAGAAGACATAACATTCTTTAAGTGTGAGAATTCCAAGGTAGCCTCTTCATTACATTAAAATGATTTTTTCTTCAAGAGAGATGTGAGTGGACCTACAATACGTGCATAGTTTTTAATAAATTTCCTATAATATCACGTAAGACCCAAAAATTCTCTAATACTCTTGATTTTCTTAGGAATGGACCATTTTGTAATAACTTTAATCTTTTGATGATCCACCTTAATCCCTTCCCATGAAACAATATGACCCAAATACTGTACTCCTTGTTAAATCCCAAAAGAACATTTTGGACCTTTTTACATACAATTTATTGTTCTCAATAATTTGTAGTTCTTTATCCACATTTTTAATGTGGTCTTCCCATGATTTTCCAAATATAAATATATCATTAAATAAAAAACAATATAATTTCTAATATGAGGCTGAAAATTTTTGTTCCTAAGGATTTTAAAAGTAGGATTATTAGTCAACCCAAAAGGTATGACCAAGAAATCATAGTTCCCTTCATGTGTTCTAAAAGTTGTTTTGGAAACGTATTCTTCTCTTAATATGATTTGGTGGTATCCAAATTTAATATTGAACTTTGTGAAATAATCTACTCCATAAATCTCATCTAATAGCTCATCAATATTTGGAATAGGAAACTTATTCTTGATGATGATTTTGTTTAGATCTTTATAATCAAGACACAACCTCCAAACATTATTGCTTTTTTCTCACCATCACCATTAGGGTTGAAAAGAAAATCATACTTGGTTGAATAATACATTCATCCAACATGTCTCATACCATTTTCTTAATCTCCTCTTCTTGTTGATGTGGATATCTATGTTCGAAAACATAGGTATTCCAACAGAGGATGGAAACCTTTAGTAACCACTCACACAACCATATTAAAAATCAGAACATCGATGTTTTTATGTAGTAAAAAACATGTGGGGAAACATCCAAAGTCCTAGCCAACATGACCACTTGAGGGAATTTATTAATGAAAAATAAATTATGTTACAAAGAGTTTCTCACAATCGATCATCGAAAAATTACCCTCCATACTCTTTAAATAGATATCATGGACCAATTGGGTGTTAATCCATAGATCAATGTAGCCATTAATATCGAGGATAATATTAGCCATCGGATCACTCTGTGTTAGGAACATATCATGATCGTCGGATTACAAAATCATACTAATGCATACTAAAGAAACACACTAAGAAACACACTTTAACCTAACAACACATTATACCAATTTGATCTTAATTAACTCATGAGTGATTAAATATCCTAACATCCCCCCTTAAGAAAAACTTGGGATAGTATTGAAGTATTTACAAAGATGACACAGTAGGATAAAGGAGGAATTAGAGCCTATCCCCCCTTAATGACATCTTCCTCAACTCCTAACATAGGTTGAAGTTTGGAAAACTTTTCTTTTGTAAGAGACTTTGTGAAAATGTATGCAACTTGATCTTCTATAGGGAAAAATATCACTTCAATAACTTTATCATGAAGCACATTGTACCTCGATGTGTTTGTTACGCTGGTGTTGAATTGGATCTTTGGATAGATTGATGGCACTATGATTTTCGCACTAGAGGGTGGTCGTATGTTCTTGCTGGAATCCAAACTCTAAAAGGATCTGTCGAATCCACAAGGCTTCTTGACTTGCATCAACCGATGCTCGATACTCTTATTTTTTTGAATAAAGAGCAAGATATTTTTGTTTCTTACAAGTCCAAGTGACAAGTCCAAAACCAAGGCTGAAAACATAACTTGCGGTAGAATTTTGATCATCATAGGCGTCGACACAATATGAATTAGTAAAACCAACAAAAAAAGGAGTACCCATGGACTATAATGTATCCCAAATGGAATTGTGCCTCAGACATACCAAAGTATCCTTTTATCTACTTTCCAATGGCTTTCATGGGGTGTTTTCATATACTAGGAAACAAGGCCAACAAAAAATGAAATATCAAGATGGGTGTGAGTCAAATATAAGAGGCTACCAACTAACTAACGGTACACTGTGGCATCAACTTTG
Source organism: Picea engelmannii (assembly GCA_009831015.1). Lineage (NCBI taxonomy): Eukaryota > Viridiplantae > Streptophyta > Pinopsida > Pinales > Pinaceae > Picea > Picea engelmannii. The sequence goes on along the minus strand of ML777554.1, from coordinate 1,920,707 downwards.
GGAGAAGTACAAGTGCCAACAAGTTTGACTCTAGAATGAAAGGGAGAAGGTATTGACTTAGAATCATCCATGTGAAAGAGACGAAGAAGGTCACAAGCATACTTACATTGGGAAATAAAAATTCCTTCCTTGGTTTGTAATACTTGGAGGCCAAGGAAATAATGAAAATAGCCTAAATCTATCACTTCAAATTTATTTTTAAGGCTATATTTCAAATGGGTTAAAAATTTAGGGTCACTACCAATGAGGATAAGATAATCAACATAAAGGAAAATTATTATGAGATGGATTCCTACTTTCTTGGTATAGAAATTTGTTGAGGGGTCCAAAATCCCTTTAACTCAATAGTAGGAACCAAACCCGCTTGAGAGGCCCAATTAGACTCATAAGCGTTTGATGAGTGGTAAGGTTCTCCATATTCGTGATCTGGCTAGGTTTATCGATGGGATTTAATTGTGATTGAAAAGTATGTATTTTCTGTTAAGACTCCTCCGCAGGCTAGGAATTTCTCTTTTGGATTCTTTTTCTAACGTTATAACAAAAAGGGAAAATAAAACTCTAGACTAGATGACAGAAAGAATCTAACTATGTGTTTTGGGGGAAGGTTGGGTTTAGGATAACCTTTACCCTAGCATGCAAACTAAGAATATATAAATAACTTCAAACTAGCATTAATACCATTTTAATTAGTGGACATTCAACATTTTCTAAGATAAAAGTTACAAAAAATAAACATACATGTGAAAAGAATTTAGTGCAAGAAAAGTAATTTCCAATACTCTATTATCAATCATAGGTTAACACAATTGATTTCTAGTCACCAATTAGAATAAAATAATTGTTACAGCATGATAAGATAACTTTAAATATAGGTACACAAACTCTTACTCAACAAAGAAACAAATATTGAATCTGAAGACAAATATAATACTCATCGGTCTAAACACATTCACACCTTAGATGATAGAAGTGTCTCTGGTTCTAAGCAGAACTTCTTAATTAAAATAAACTTGCACAGAAATAGTGCTATTAAAAATTTCAGGAAAATACTTTCTCTCCAAAACCATCGATCCTTGGTGCAAGGTCGATGCCTTTATTTATAACAAAAATTAAGTAGTCTAAAAATAGCTACTACAATGGTATTAAACTAGGAAAACTCCACATGGAAGATTTTATCTATTTGTTCTCTTATGCTTCTCTAGTGGTTCTACTGGAGTGGATTGCTATTCTCATACTCTGACGACTTGATGAAGATATATTTGCATGTGTTTTCATATGGAAACCTATGCTAATCCATCGAAGCAGAGAAGACCTATTTTATCTCTACTTCTTGTTCCTTGTACTTTATTAACTTGACACTTACGCATTGTAGGAATGTAAGATATTTGATCGAGTGTCCCATAAAATTATTTACTTGACCTAAGGTCATGCTTTAAATCTGTGAAATATGTGCTTCCCATGCCAAGTCTTACTCTGTGTGTCATTTGACTATGTCATGCAAATCAAACAAATATTACGATGGACCAGGCTCTAGTTGGTCAATGCTCTTCATCTCCCAATTGACTTTCTCCCAGTTTTTCTCACATTCTCTCCATCTTTATTATATCTTCTGTTGAGGTTCTTAGACCATCCTTACCTAGTATTCAGTTGCTTTCCTGATTTGGGAGATGATGTTATCCATCAACATTCGGATGCCATGCTCATATTTGTATCGTCCTTTTTGCACTTCACTTATGTAGTTGATTCGTTCCAAGGATTGATGTGCCTTATCATACCATATCTGTACATATTTATAGGTTTCCATCCCAATGAGGGTATCTTCTTGAAAACCAGTTATGCAAGTGGTTAAGAGATTCATTTCGCTTGTGAATTGCGCATACGTTTCTCGGAAATCACTCTTCAGGAGTACTACCGCATGTTTTGAATTTTGGTAGTACTTCGCTTGATGTCGTAGATGGTCTAGATATTTCATGGTGGCTACCTCCATTTAATCCCTTCTTTGCCTATCCAAAGTAGCATTGGTTATAGCCATACCTGCTCTAATTAGCTCAATTATCTTGGCATTTTTTGTGTCAAGCAACATCTCCTTTGTGGTGACACAAAGTGTACTATTGAGGGTGAGCCTCCTTTTCTTGGTCATTATTCTCATCACATGTTTCCTTTTTATATCATAAGTTATCGCTTGTATATCATAGATTTCAACTACTGGTTCAGGAATTTGTTGATCACCCCAGGTGAGAGTGTTGCCTAGGCTTCCTTCCATGTACAAATGTTTTATGACCGATTCTTGTGATTCCTTAGAAGGGGAGGTATTTGTATTCTCTCATGAATTATCCTCCTACTAGTCCTCATCGGATGGTGGAGTGTTTTTTCTAGCCGAGGAGATAGGAAAAGGATCATCCTTAGCTTGGGGATCGACCTTTGAACTGTCGATTTTGGGTTGTCATGTTTCTTCTTCCTATTCACTAGCACCCAAGTCATTCTTTGGGATATCCTTCTGAATTTGTGTTCCCACTTGTTCAGAAAATTTAGTGTCTAGAGTGCTTCCAGCCTCATGGTTGACTTCCAGGGGATTTGGGATCACAACGTTGAAAGTTGGAGTAGATGTTTCACATGGTTCTTATTCTTCTGTGATTGGTACTAGTGTCATGCGGGAAACCTCTGAACTTTTCTCATCATCATATATGATAATTAAGTCTATGAGGACATTGGGCACACTCATCCCACTTGATTCTCTTGTTATCCTCCATTGAGTTGTAATGATCACCAACAATCCTTCTTGTGGAAAAATAGAACTGGGGTTTTCTTGATCGATGGTTTCCTCTGGGGGAGTTTTCTCTGAACCGTTTAGCTCTCCTCCACAATTTATTGTGTCGACTGAGGTAATCCTCAAGGGTTATATCAAAGGGTTAGTGGGGGATTTTCATTCTCCCTTTGTATGGCTCTTTGGGATTCTTCCAGTAACAACATCCCCCTCCTTAGTGCCTTTGTTGCTTCTACTATAATGCTTTTGTCTCTTACCCTAAGAACTTCTTGAGTTTTTTTCTCTATTGTCTCAACCTGCTCATCCAGGGACATTGCTTTAAACTTAGTCATATTTGGGTTGGCCCTTCTTTGCAGTACTTCCTCCCAGTCCTGGGTGCCTTCAATGAATATTTCATCTTCAAAATTATCATGATCATATGACCAATAGGAGGATGCATGTGCCATGTGTTGGGGAACTAATACCTTGGGACCATTCTTAAGAAAGGGACCTCTATGAAACCGGTACTCGATTTGATTCGGCCCCTCTTGTTTCTCCTACGTAGTGTCTCTGACCATGTAGAATCCTATGTGGAAATCATAGGAAATGAAATCTCTATTTTGGTATTTGACCGAGGAGCTATTGTAGCCTTGAAAAATGGTCTGGTACAAAATATCCACCAAAATGAGGAAATCTAGGACATGAACGGGGAGAAGGTGGGGTGTGCCAATAGATCTGAACACTCTAATATAAGTGCTAGTTTCTTTGAAGTACCAGTGGCCAACTTTTGCTGTCATCTTCTTTGCCACCACTGAAAGTTGAGGGAACTCTTTTCTAAATATGATGAAGTAAACTTTGGCTAGGAATTCATTTCATATTAAATCATATTATATCTTATATTTATTTTCCCACAATATGCTGAAATAGACATGTACAGGCAATTCAGAAATATGGCAGCTCAAATTCATACCTGCAAAAATGTTCCTTGCACAAATTACATTCAACAAGTAGGATGCCATGTAGAAGTTAGGAACCTCTCCTTCCTTTGTTGTCTGAGCCTGTGAAATATTTTTACTGAGCTGCTTGGAGATAATGGCTCCCCAATTGAAGTTGCTCCTCGAAATCACCATAGTGTATGCCAAGGGAATCCATGCCTCTGAAAATTTGGAGCAATCATTTTCTCCATATAACCGATAGATTAACACCATCAGATACATGTATGGATCTCATATATTTACAGTTTGTACCAGTCAGTGCTCCTATTTGTGAATTTCTTGTCTTCTTTCCACCACGAGGCTAGCAATCGGATGGTATCATAAACCTCGTATAACTTGACCTTGAAGTATGTGTTTAGCCTTTCATTTGGGTCTCTAAGTTTGTATTACTTTTGCACCTTTGTTAGAAGGAAAACACCAACACACTCTCCTTAATCATTGTTTATGGTGTACTTCACCATGTCAGCATGGTCAATTATCAATCCCAAGGTCTTGATGTAGGGAAGAACTGGGGTCCATCTAGCCACCCTATGCAGATTTGACCTCCGAATGTTTGGAAACACCTCATCATCCAATATTTGGACATCCATATTTATATGAGGCATGAACTCTTGGTATTCCTCATGGCTAATTTTGTTGTACAGGTCACCCCAATGTGGGAGCACCACTTTAGACCTTTTGGTCGCTTATGTGTCACTGAACGTCGGAGGCAGGGTAAACTTATTTGTGGTGGACATGTGGATAACCGATTTCATCTTTGAGGCGAAATCCAACTCCCTTGCAACAATCGACGTATATCCTTCCCCGACCTCTTGTTCCTTTAGTTTGGGCATCCTTTGTGAACGCCTAGTTGTTGGCTTCCTTGGAGGCATTTTTTGAAAACAGACAAAGTGAGATACTAGCCTCTACAAGTATTATAGACGCAATTACAAATGCAGAAATTATAAAGACAATGCATACCTCTTCCTTGCATAAGATTAACCTGGTTTATAGTTAAAGATCGGTTGTAAGCTCTTCGACGCGTTCTCTCGCTCCTTCGACTGCTCCGAGGGATAAAATATTTTTGCACGGAATGGCGCATTTGAATATGTATTTTTAATTTAAATGAAGAGCATACTTACCTTGTCACATCAGTTCTTAAATTCAAGGGTGTAAATGTGCCCTACACAATCCATCACTAAATCTGAACCATGCTTGGGATTAAATGCAATGTAGACTGGAGGTGCAGGAGCGATTTACTTTGTAGTTCATCGGCGGATTCAAACTTCTACTGTTTGGTTGGTACATAGGATAGTAACTTGGGCTAAGAGAAACATTAATTGGCCTCTTAAATAAAAAAATATGATCTTATCCCTGCCAAAAGTATCCTATCAAACTATCGAGCCTTCTCGTATTTTCAACACTGGTATGATCGACGTCAGGGGAAAAAGGCAGTGTCTTGAAATGGAACCAACACATAAAGTAGCCAAGATCGTCGATGTAGAATGTGGAAGATTTGATGAAAATCCCCCATCGTATGATGTCCTATTAGTTTGTTGATAGAAAATGAGTGGATCGGCGTCGACACTTTTCTTAAATGTTTTTCGTTGATACTTTTAGTCGAAAGCTCCGATGCCAACCCAAAACTCTGTATAACGCTAACTTGTGATGACTTGGAGATATGGACAGGACACAGGGAACATCAAGAGATGACTTAGGTAAAACAAGTTTTGTTGTATGAACTTCTTACATGGAAAAGACACGTAGCGATTGATTGTGACCTTTTCATGGGAAAAATTTCTTCGGCATAGGAGATTTTGTTTAGACATAAGTTTGGTTTCTGCATCATATTCTACCAATGCCAATGTCATAACGATGATCGATGATCGGATATCAGTGAAGTGTTAAAGTGAAAGTTTTTGCATTTTCATCTCTCGAAATCTGTCGACGCCGAAGATGTGTCGAAAATAGGAAATCGGTGATGGTTGTCTTTTCCATTTGTGATTTACCTCTTGAATCATGTCAACGCCGAAGCGTATCAGTGATGTTAAAATACTATCTTATAGGCCAAATTTCATCGACCGAAAATTGTTAAAAAGTTTTGAACCATGCCCTTTCAGGCCTATCACACATTTTTACTTAGAAAAAATGAATCTATCAATAGTTTTTTAAACCAAACAAAATATGGCCAATGATAAGGCTCAAAATGAAACAATCCATTCATTCATGAAACAAACTCTGATTCATAAAAATGAAAAGTGGTACCCAAAAGAAAGAATTTTTGTAAATTCTTTAGGGTGTGTTGAGTGCTCAACAAATGGCTATTCTTTGGGTGCAAATATAATCTTTTCTCCTTCCTTCAGGCTTAGCTTGTGCAAAAATGCTAGAAAAACCACTTGGATGAGTTTTTTCAACATAACCATTCTTATAAATGTGTGCACAACATCTTGAGTCTGTGAATCTGGATCCGTTGATGGGGTTAAACCTATTTTCCACCTTCATTCCTCTTGACCGTGATCCACGTCCTTCCTTGACAAGAGCTGGGTAAGGCATCCAATTTCTCGATGCATTATTTTAGTTATTATTCCCTTACTATGATGTTTCTCCACTACCAAAAAGCGTCCATAGCCCTGATTGAGTCACCCCAATATCACAGACCTTTCTCTACTGCCAGTGAGCATACATAGCCCCAAAAGAGTTATTTGCATACCCTCTCAGACTCTGTACTCTCTTTAAAATAGACCATTTTTTCAAGAAAAAACTCCAAGAGTGAGCCAGAGAGGAGGATATATGTTATTGGCAAAGTGAACTATTAAGGTGTAGCTTTCCCTGGCTCTGTCTAGAGGTACATGTGATCCTTTCCAAATAGCCATCTTTCCCTCTCAGCTTTACCAGACCACTAGGTGGATGTTTCATCACTTACCAAGGTAGTTTGTTTGCAAAAACAAAATGTGGATCCTTTGAAAATTCATGTCTTCTTAGTATCTCGCATGTAAGTGTAGGTCAGAAGCAGAGTCTATTTTACTATATTTATTAAAATCAACCACTTCTTTACAAAAAAAAACTTAATTAAAGAAAATAACAAGAAAATAAAGAAACGAAAAATTTTGCAGTCGGTCTTCCCTAAACCCACACACTCAGCTTGATCAAATTGTATGCTAAAAAGAAAAATAAACTCAAACAAAACATCAAAAGACATTTTTTTTAATTAGGAGAAATATTGTTTTAGGGCCTGGTCGTTCACCAGGAGGGTGTCAGATTCACCCTTCATATTTTGCAGCCAGTATGTGCCTGATCCAATCTTCTCGGCCACCTGAAAAGGTCTAGGCCATAGATTTTGGAATTTTGAGTGTTTTCCTTTAGACTCGTTTGCTTTATCCCACTTCAAGACTAGGTCCCATACTTCAAAATGTTTTTATTTGGCCTTTTTTTTTTTGAACCATCTTTTGATTACCTGTTGATGAGAACTGAACTTAACTTTATCCTTTTCCCTTTCTTCATCCAACATGAGAAGGGTATCAATCCTTTGATGTAGAGTAGATGAGGGTTGACCTCTTAATGCATGGTAAAGTTGTAAGGATGAAAGGTACAATTTGTTTGGAAGAATGGATTCTTGCCCATATACTAGAAAATACTGAGAGTTTCCTATGGATTCCTTAGGTGTCACTCTATCGGCCCATAGGGCTTTATGAAGTAAATTATGCCAATTTCTCTGATTTTTAACAACTATCTTTTTTTAAATTTGCACCAGATTTTTATTAGTTGACTCTGCTACTCCATTCCCTTGCGGATAATAGTTTGCATAATATCTTATTATGATCCCTTTATCGAGGGAGAATTTTTTCAAGCGTATGGAAGAAAAGTAGGTAACATTATCAAAAATGAGGACATAAGTCATCCAAAACTTTGTTATTAGATGTTTTTCCTTAAAATTGGATCACTACCTTTTCATTAATGTGGGTGAGAGGGATATCCTATGTCCACTTTGTGAAATAATCTGTTGCAGTCAAGATATACTTATGTTTTTTCGAAGAATTAGGAGTAATTTCTTCGATGACATATATTCCCCATTACTCAAAAGGTCTAGATATGGTTACCAACTAGAGTGGAATGGCTAGTCTCTTTTCCCTACTGACACTCACTTGAAAATATTTACATTTCCTGGCATATGCATGAGCGTCCCTGAACAAAGTGGGCCAATAATAACTAGCCCTTAATATTTTGTGAGTCGTGGTTTCTCCTGCAAAATGTCCACCTGTTGAGTCTTCATGGAGTTATTTGAGCACCTTTTCTGTATCATTATGTTCAATACATATAGGAGTACTCCATCATATTTTACATGGAAAAGCACATAATTTATGAGGCGATATTGAGTGGATTTTAAATTGAGGGCTCTCCTTTCTCTAGGGTTTAGGTTTTCTGGACAAGTTCCATGATGCAGGAGATAAGACAAGTTTCCATACCATAATTCTTTCCTGAGAGGTACATACAAGGCTTCTCTGCACCATAATGATAGTTCATTTTCCCAACCAGGGTCTTCTGTGTTAATCAAATCTTGGGACTCAGCAACCATTTTACACAATCCTTGTCCTTTGACTATTTTGGCAGGTTTTATGTCTATATCAAATTCTTGAATGAATTCCATCCAATTTCCCCTCCTTTCTCCCATATCATGTTGAGTGAACATAGATCATACCATTGGATGTGGTACTTTGACCTTAGTGTGATTCTTCAGGATATAGGATCTGAAATGTTTGACTACTTTATATATTGCATAAGCATGTTTGTCTATAGCAGGGTAGTTTAGTTCAACTCCTTGGAGGTTGGTTCTCATAAAGGAAACTGGTGCTTCATTGTTCTCATCATCCTTTTGGGTAAGTACTGTAGCTAAGGATTGGTCAGAAGCAAAAGCATAAAGGAAAAAATTTGCCAAAGTCAGGGTTTCATAGCACTGGTTCAAAAGGTAGTTTTTAATTGATCATCTTCTGAAACCAGGATCTGGTTATATCCCGAAAAATATTTCAGGAGAGAAAAACTTTTAGAGATAGATATTGTTTGTAAGAGTTGTTTTATGGGTGGCATTAACTAGTTATCTTTTTTTGATGCTCTGTTAAGGTTTCTAAAATCCACACACAAAGGGATTTCCCCATACTTCTTTCTAATAGGCACCATATTGGCTACCCATGCAAAATTTATTACTTGAAAGATAATCTTAGCATCTAATAAATTCTTCAACTCTTGATACATTAGGGGTTCTAGAGATAGGTGTTACTTCCTAAGCTTCGGTTGGAATGGTTTTATTCCATATTTTAATAGGATCGTATGTTGGATAATGCGAGTATCATATGTTTTCAACTCTTGGTAGGACCAAGAAAAGACATCTTGATATTCTTCAAATAGTTTAATATAAGCCTTCATGTCTTCTTTGGATACTTCCTTACCTAGGTTGACATTCTTTGGATTCTCAAGGGTGCCTAGGTTTATAGTTTTGTATATAGGGCATTAGCTCCCTATTTTTGCATTCTTCATCCCTCTAAATAATTCCCTTAGGTCGAAAAGGTTCTCCATATTGGACACTCCTTTTGGTATTGTGTGAAACTTTGTCTTTTCACCAGAGTAACCTATACCCCTCTTATGTTCGTGGAGATTCATTTATGTGAGTAGTTCTTGGAATATTTCATCATCAATGGCCAAATCCTTAAAATTCTCTTGGTTAGTTAGGAAATCTACAATTTGTTCATCCCCCTCAAAGTATTTCCAGTTATAAATTTTGTTAGGAACCGATGGTTTGTAGAGAAGTTCTATTGCAAACTTTGAGGATTCATAGTCTTCCAAAGGATATAATCTTGAGGCTACGGTGGCTAAAGAATAAGCAAGAGTATATTTTGTCCTGGGAACAATGGTAATGTTGAAGGCCTCAAAATTGTTTATTAGCCTATGTACCTCTTGTTTGTATTTCCTCAAGTGAGGTGAATTGCAATGAATGGTATTCCTTACTTTTCTAAAGATAATTTCTATGTCTCCAAAAAATTTCAATTCTTTGACGTTTAAGTCTATGGCCTTCTTTAGTCTTTGGACTAGAGCTTCATATTCAACAGTGTTGTTAGTGCATTCAATTTCTAATCTGTGGGATAAGAATTTGTGTTTCCCTTTTAGATCAATGAGGATATATCATTCTCCCAAAACCTCTTGCGATTTAGAGCCATCAAAGTAGAGCATCCAAATTTGTGAGGAAAACTTACTAACTTCTTCATGCCTAACTATTTTCTCACTTTCATCTTCCTTGTCTGCTACTCTCGATGGATAATCCTAACAGAAGATGCTTTCTTCTATGGCTTCTGGTAGGTTTACTTGAAAGGTCATTTCAGATTTTTCAGTGAGAGGTACGTCAGACAAGAGAGGGGAGAAATTGTAGAAATCAAAATCATAGGATTATTTTCCTAACATAGGGAAATCTACTGACACGGATTCATTTGGAGTCTCTAAGTCAGTGATAGTATATTTGAGATATATTTCTCTATCAATCCTAATCATGTTTGTATTTCCCTTTAATGGAAACCATAGGTGAGCCCAATCAATACTAAAGTATCCATTTAATTTCTCGAACCAATATCGGCTAAGTAATAGTCCATAGGACTCTAAGATGTCTACTACGATTATGCCAATTACTTGAACAAATTTTTGGTGTGTAACCATTCTGATCTAGTTGTATAATGTGCTTATCACTTTTGAGAAGGGTTGCATTCAATTTCTTGCAAATTGACAATGGCATGACATTGGAAGAAGCCTCTGAATCGACCAGGAAATTATGTATGTTTTTGTTAAAGACTTCAAATGTTAAAAGGAAAGGAGGAAAAAAAGGCTTTCCTCTTTTGTCTAAAGAGAAAGCATTCACACTTGCTTTATTTGTTAAATCTGTGGGAGATGGTACCTCACCTAGGTCAGTGCTCATTATAGGGGCTTCTATTGATTTTAAAGCCTGCAACAGAAAATCATTTTGTTAAGGGATCCTACACATGTCCATGATAGACACATTAGCCTTCATCTTCTTTAACTATTCTACCACATTATAGTTTATATTAGGAGATTCATGTGTATGTATGTTTGTGGGATTTATTTTAGAAGAAACTAGAGGTTTTCAATGATCGACCGCTTGATTCCCTCTAGATAACTGAGTAGTGGTGGGATTGGTTTGGAAAGGTTGAGTTCTACCTCATGTATGTACATATAGAACTTCAAAGGGAGGTTCCTGCACTTCATCGATGTCATTAAAAGGCATCAGGTGGTTGGAATCCCATAACAACATGGTTGTCTTTTCTAGTGGCTCTTGAATTTCCTGATCGATGGTGTTTATTGTCGAGCCACTGGGTTGTTAGTTTAGGGAGAATTAATCTAGGAACCAGTTAGACATTAAATTCATAGCATGCAACCATTGGGGTAGTCCCTTTCTGAATGATTCTCTTGTTGGTACGTGCAGAAAGAGTTAGATGCTACAGTCCCTAAGTTGATGTTTAGGTTAGCTGGGGGAGGTTCTCTTGTTTAGGTTAGCTGGGGGAGGTTCTTTTAAAAAATGGTTTATAAGGTATTTGATTTTGGTTTCCCTCCCCAACACTCCTTTTCATATCTACGATCTTTTTGGAGAGTTTTTTTATCATCCGCAGTAGATTTTCTAAATCTCCTCCTTCTTTATCAGGACCTGGTTCTATTGATTTTCTAGGTGGTCTTGTTAAAAAAAGTCATGTCTTCGGTAAAGGTTGGGTTTCCTTCTTAATTAGTGAGATATGACCTTATTTGCATCCTTTCATTTGAAATTCAATGGTTTTAGCTTCTTCAAAATTTTTGGCTAGGGTATGTTTGGCAGCCCTTTTTATGAACATGGAAATAGAGATTGGGAGAGCATTAGCATATACTTCAATTTGCAAATCTTGGGTAGGTTTGGCTTCGGGTTGAAATTTGTTCAAGATAGTGATAAATATTTCGTTGAAATATTTAACCTTTTCTTTTGGACTCATAGTGGCGGTGAAGAGTTCAGCCATTAAAGCTCATGTGCTAGTTTCCTCTGCAAATTTGTCTAAGAAATCCTTTTGAAACTTTGTCCACCTAGTTATGGAACCAACTGGTAGGTTAAAATACCAATTTGAGGCTGAATTATCAAAGTTATAAGGAAAAATCCTACACACTACATCTTCAAGTTTCATGTTCATCAGTCTTATAGCCAATATGAAATTCTTGATATGGTCCTCAGGCAATCTGGAGGTCTCAGGGTTAAATTTAGGAAGTAGTTTTTCTGGATGTCAGAGTAGGTTATGCACTCGTCCTGGGATGGCCAGAGAATATATGTCCAACCATGGTTTATTATATTGAGGTTGATTTCCTCTTTCTTCATTGTTGTCATTATTATCCTCCATGTCTTCTGATTCGGAGGCTGAGCAATCTTAGTTAGACCCTTCCTCAACAGATTCAAAATTGTTAGGTTCAGAGTAGTTACCAGCTAGTGTTTCGGTTATCAAATTAAGGGGTTGTTCAATCTCAGTAAGGGAAAAATCTATCAGGTCATCTACCATGTGAAAAAAAAACCTGGTCAAGGGTGTCAACAACTAGTCTACTAACTTTTTTTCTACGAGGAAGTGAAGGAGATAAAGGAATGCTCCAAATTGGCAGGCGTAAGCTCTTGTAATCCTTCTGAACTTATTTAACTCCTCATGGGGAAGAGCGTAAGGTATCTCAGGGTATAGGTGTTATTCTTCCTTGTGTTGAGGTGAGTTACTCGTCTAGGAAGTACTCTCTTTATGTGGGTTCTCTCGAGAATGACTAACCATGCATGTGGGTTGTTTTGAATCTGTAGGCTATGCAGAATATATTATTAGAAATATTATTAGCCACTCATTCATCAATCCCTCCTTCTAGCACCAATTTTGTTTATGGGTTTGAGATCTCGTTAACTCAACAACAGGAACCAAACCTGCCTAAGAGGCCCAATTAGACTTGTAATCATTTGATGAGTGGTAAGGTTCTCCATATTCGTTATATGGTTGGGTTTATCGATGGGATTTAATTGTGATTGAAATATATTTGTTTTATGTTAATCCTCCTCCTTAGACTAGGGATTTCTCTTTTGGGTTCTTTTTCTAACGTTATAACAAAAAGGGAAAATAAAACTCTAGACTAGATGACAGAGAGAAGCTAACTATGTGTTTTGGGGGAAGGTTGGGTTTAGGATAACCTTTACCCTAGCATGCAAACTAAGAATATCTAAATAACTTCAAACTAGAATTAATACCATTTTAATTAGTGGACATTCAACATCTTCTGAGATAACGGTTATAGAAAAGAAACATACATGTGACAAGAAGTTAGTGCAAGAAAAGTAATTTCCAATACTCTATTATCAATCACAGGTTAACACAATCAATTTCTTGTCACCATTTAGAATAAAAGAGTTGTTACATCATCATAAGATAACTTTAAATATAGGTACATAAAATCTTACTCAACAAAGAAGTAAATATCGAATCCGAAGACAAAGATAATCCTCCTCGATCTAAACACATTTGTGCCTTAGATAATAGAAGTGTCTTTGGTTCTAAACATAACTTCTTAATTAAAATAAACTTGCACAAAAATAGTTCTATTACAAAATTTCAGGAAAAATCTTTCTCTCCAAAACCATCAACCCTTGGTGCAAGTTTGATGCTTTTATTTATAACAAAAATTAACTAGTCTAAAAATAGCTACTACAGTGGTATTAAATTGGGAAAATGCCATGTGGTGGATTTCATCTATTTTTTCTCTTCTTCTTCTCTAGTGGTTCTACTAGAGTGGATTGTTCTTCTCGTACTCTGACCACTTGACGAAGAGATCTTCTCATGTGTTTTCATATGGAAACATGTGTTGATCCATCGGAGCGGAGAAAACCTCTTTTATCTCTACTGCATGTTCCTTGTACTTGATTAAATTGAAACTTAATCATTGTAGGACTATGAGAGATTTGATCGGCTGTTCCATGAACTTATTTACTTGACCTGAGGTCATTCTTGAAATATGTGAAATCTGTGCTTCCCATGCTGAATCTTGCTCTATGTGCTGTTTGACTATGTCATGCAAATTAGTGAAATATTCTGGTGGACCAAAATCTGGTAGGTCAATGCTCTTCATCTCTCAGTTGAATTTCTTCCATATTTTCTCACATTCTCTCCATATTTCATGCATATTTTGCTGAGGTTCTTGGATCATACTTACCTAGTATTCAACTTCTTTCTTCATTCGAGAGATGCTTCTATCCATCGTCATTTGGATACCATACTCCTCTTTGTCTCGGTCTTTCTGCATTTAGCTTATGTAGTCAATTTTTTCCAAGGCTTGATGTGACTTCTCATACCATCTATGTACGTATTTACAGGTTTCAATCCCCATGAGAGTATCTTCTTGAAAATAGGCTATGCAAGCGGTGAAGAGATTCCTTTCGCTTGTGAATTGCACATACATTTCTCGAAACTCACTCTTTAGAAGTACTACCAACTGTGTTGAATTCTAGTAATACTCCACTTGATGGCATAGATGCTCCAACTCTTTCTTCATGGCATCTACCTCCCTATCATCCCTTATTTCCCTGTCCAAAGTAGCATCGTTTATATGCATACCTGCTCCAATTACCTCAGTTATATTGGCATTTTATGTGTCAAGCAGTGTCTCCTTCGTGGTGACAATAAGTGTGCTATAGAGCGTGAGCCTCCTTTTATTAGTCATTCTTATCATCACAACTTTCCTTTTTCTATCATAAGTTATCACCTATATATCAACAATTTCATCTATTGTTTCAAGAATTTGTTGATCTCCCCAGATAAGAGTGTTGCCTAGGCTTCCTTCCATGTAGAAATGTTCTATGACAAATTCTTGTGATTCCTTGGTAGGGGAGGTCCATGTATGCTCTGGTGAATTAGCCTCCTTATAGTCCTGATGAGCTAGTGGAGTCTTTTTTCTAGCTGGGGAGATAGGAAAAGAATCATCCTTATCTTGAGGATCGGTCATTGAATTGTCAATTTCTAGTTGTTGTGTTTCCTCTTCCTATTCACCAGCACCCAAGTCATTCTTGGGGATATAATTTTGAATTTGTTTTCCCACTTGGTCAGAAAATTCAATGTCCAGAGTGCTTCCAACCTCATGGTCACCTTCCATGGGATTTGGGATCACAACGTCAGAAGTTGGAGAAGATGTCTCCCCCAATTCTTCTTCTTCTGTGATTGGTACTAGTGTCATGCAGGAGACCTCTGAACTTTCCTCATCATCATATATGGTAATTAATTCTATGAGAACATTGGGCACACCCGTCCCACTTGATGCTCTTATTATCCTCCATTGAGCTATAGTGATTACCGACGATCCTTTGTGTGGAAAAATAGAACTAGGGTTTTCTTGATCGGCAGTTTCCTCGGGGGGAGTTATCTCTAAGTCGTTTAGCTCTCCTTTGCAATTTCTTGTGTCAGTCAGGGTAATACTCAAGTGTTTTATCAAAGGGTTAAGTGGGGGATTTTCTTCTGCCCTTTACATGGATCTTTGGGATTCTTTCAGTAACAACATCCCCTTCCTCTGTGCCTTTGTTGCTTCTATTGTTATTCTTTTATCTCTTACCCTGAGATTTTATTGAGTTGTTTTCTCTATTGTCTCATCATTCTCATCCAGGGACATTTCTTTGAACTTAGTCATATTCGGCTTGGCCCTTCTTTGCAGTACTTCCTCCCAATCCTGGGCACCTTCAATGAATATTTCGTCTTCAAAGTTATCATGAGCATATGACCAATAGGAGGATACCTGCACTACGTGAAAGGGAACTAAGCCCTTGGGATCATCCTTGTGAAAGAGGCCAATATGAAACTGGTACTTGAGCTGATTCAACCCCTCACATTTCTCATGGGTAGTGTCTCTGACCATGTAAAATCCTATGTGGAAACCATAGGCAATGAAAGCTCATTTCTTTCTTTGACCAAGGAGGCATGGTAGCCTTGCAAAAGGGTCTGGTAGTAGATCTCCCCCAAAATTAGGCAATCTGGGACATGAACAAGGAGAAGGTGGTGTGTGTTGGTAGCTCTAAACACTCTAATATAAGTGTTGGTTTCTTTGAAGTACCAGTGGAATTTTTTTTATATCATCTTCTTTGTCGCCACTGAAAACAGAGGGCACTCTTTTCTAAAGATGATGAAGTAAACCCTGGCTAGGAACTCATCACATGTTAAAGAATATGATCTCTTATATCTATTTTCCCACAATATGCTAAAATAAACATGTACAGGAAATTCAGAAATATTCTAGCTCAAATTCATACTTGCAAAAATGTTCCTTACGCAAATTACATCCAGTAAGTAGGATGCCATGTAGAAGGTCAGAACCTCTCCTTCCTTTGGTTTCTGAGCCTATGAAATATTTGTACTGAGATTCTTGGAGATAATGGCTACCCAATTGAAGTTTCTCCACAAAATTTCCATGGTGTATGCCAAGGGCATCCATGCCTCTAAAAATTTGGAGCAATCATTTTCTCCATATAAACAACAGATTAATTCCATTAGATACATGTATGGCTCTCAGAGTTTTACTGTGTTGCACCAGCTACTACTCCTATTTGTGAATTTCTTGTCTTCTTTCCACCACGAGGCTAGAAATTGGTTGGTATCATGAACCTCATAGAACTTGACCACGAAATTTGTGTTTATCCTTTCCTTCGAGTCTCTAAGTTTGTAGTACTTCTCCACCTCCATAGAAAGGAAAACACCAACACACTCTCCTTGCTCATTTTTTATGGTGCATTTCACCATGTCAGCATGGTCAATTATTCGTCCCAAGGTCTCGATGTACGACATAATTAGGGTCCGGCTAGACACCCTATGCAGATTTGACCTCCGAATGTTTCAAAACACCTCATCATCCAATATTCGAACATCTGGATTTTTATGAGGCATGAACTCAAGGTAGTCCTCCTGAATAATTTTTTTGTACAGGTCACCCCAATTCGAAAGCACCACTTTAGACCCATTCTCTTTTGTGTCATCGAACATCAGAGGATGGGTAAACTTATTCTTGGTGGACGTGCGGATAACCAATTTCATCTTTGAGGTGAAATCCAACTCCCTTGCAGCACTCGACGTAGATCATTCCCCGACCTCTGGTTCCTTTAGTTTGGGCATCCTTGGTGAGTGCCTAGTTGTCAGCTTCCTTGGAGGCATTTTCTGCAAACAAACAGAGTGAGATACCAACCTCTACAAGCATTTTAGACGCAATTTCAAATATAGAAATGATAAATACAATGCATACCTCTTCCTTTGACGTGTTCTCTTGCTCCTTCAACTACTCCGGGGGATAAAATATTTGTGCACAAAATGGCATGTTTGAATGTATTTGTAATTTAAATGGAGAGCATACTTACCTTGTCACATTAGTTATTAAATTAAAGCGTGTAAATGTGCCCTGTAGAATCCATCACTAAATCCGAACCATGCTCAGGTTTAAATGCAATGCATACTGGCAGCACAAGAGCGGGTTACTTCATAGTTCATCGATGAACTCAAACTTCTATTGTTTGGTCAGCACGTGGGATATCAACTTGGGCTGAGCTAAACATTAATTGGCCTCTTAAATAACAAAATCCAATCTTATCCCTATCAAAAGTATCCCATCAAACCATCAATTCTTCTAGTATTTTCAACACTGGTATGATTGGCGTTGAGGTAAAACGGTAGGGTCTTGAAATGGAACCTGTTATCACCATGACAATCCTGCTTCAAATATAAATTCAAATTTAGTAGGTGACTAAATTAGTGTAGAGACATAGTGTTATTTGGAGGTTCGGGTCATACATGGCAGTAATATGGACAAATATGGTGGAAGATCGAAGGAAGGAGTCTTACAAATCATCGATCTCGAAACAACCCAGATCGATGGTTGAGGCCCATATCGTGCGATGAACTAGCACAGAACTTAACTATGCAAGGGCGGAGCGGGGAAAACCATTATGGTTTTAAAAGTGGATGTGCAACGCCTTCAGAGATACATCAGGGCGAAAGGCAATCTGCCTAAAACCATTTTTGCAAAAGCCTCGATGTCACATGTTCCAATATGTGAAATCAATGATTCATGTAGGGGAAAGTGACAGCTGGTCAAATCATCGCATGCCACTCATTTGGGTACTTCACGACCGTATGATGTCAAGTGAATTTTGCTGGATAATGAACTCAATCATTTGAAATGGATTGGCCGAGTGTGGAAAACCAATGTACCTACAAATCATCTTGTTTATAACTATTGATTCTCAAGTATGGAGGCATCATCTCATCCATAAGAAGAGTAATCTCCAAATTGGACGACTCTCTGATTTTTGTAGGAACATCTTATTGTCCACGAAAGAGGGATACATGGACAAAGTCAATCAAGCCATATCCAATGAAATAGGTCATTCAAGTAACAAGGCAGGTTTATCTACGAGTAAGAAGGAAAGGGTAATTGCACGTATACTAGCAACCAAATTCCATATGGAACCTTCTACAGACCCATAATTAGAATTCAGGCTAAATCCCATCATGAGGGACCTAATCATCAATAAAAAACCTGTGAAAAAGAAATAGAGCAAATGATAGAAGATAGAAACCATAGCCGAAATAGCTAAAAGTATTGGGGAGAATCAACCAGTCTGGTTGGACACTCTAAAGGAGGATATCACTAAGATGAAATGAATTCTCAGGTGGGAATAAGTATATCCCAACATATTTTGGACAGATGGCGATCAAAGAAAGGGGCCCATATATGACAGACCTATTCCTAATGATCCCTTTAAAATAGGATAATTGTTATTATAAATCATTCATTTTTTGTAACTTATCTCTAATTTTAGAATTATGGGGAAGTCTGAACATTTTGAATTCCATGATAAATTCCTCTATATATGTATTATCTCGAGGATATAAAAATCATGGAGAAAAGAGGAGCCTTCCCTCTGTGCAGGAAGACTTTGTAAATTTTTGGGGCTAGAATGAATATATAAATGCAAAGGATGATTTTTTACTGTTTATGAAAAGATCCTAACTGGTGGTGATATGAGTCTTGTGTTCTTTCATAGTATGTGATTCATGTTATCCTATATTTCATTTTTCTCTTTCATATGTCTAAATTGGAGAAATAGAGGCCCAAAATTCATTATTTCATTCTCTTGGCTTAGCAATTTAGACTATGTTTATATCTTCTTAACCAATTCAGAATTCATTCCTGTAATGCTATGATGTCGTTATGTGTTTCTTTTTCTTCTAATGCCATGCTAATTTTCAAATATAAACTTAGACTCACTGCCTCATTTAGCCCGTTCCTCTTAATAGTTCTCATGTTCTGACAATGCATTGTTCATTCCAGACTCCATAGCCCAAATGTCATCTTCATTTCTCCAGTTATTTTATTAAAAACCCCCAACACAAACCAAGTCTAGCCACTGATTTCCATAGATATATCAAGTGACATGAGAGATCCCTCTCTGATTTGATTAGGCTAGTACCTCAACTCTAAATCTAGTTGAAAAATTTACCTCTACCGTTTGTCTATTCAGTTGGACAAAATTTACAGAGTGCTAACATTTTGGCGTCGTTGTCGGGGACAAAATTAAAAACTTTTCCCTGGGAAAGAACGACATTGGTTGAGTCCTAAGTTCCTAGACCAACATACATTGAGGCACATATTGGTTGTGTTCCTACTTTGGCGACTCCACACATCAAAAAATCAGTTTGAGAGCGATTCCACTGGTAGAAGAATCCAGAAAATTTCAATTTTCACTGGCAACTCCACTCTCAATGCAGAATCCAGATCCCAAAATGTTATTGGAAACTTCACTCAAATTTCAAATGTAGTTCAGAGAATCCACTAAAAGATGAGATACCTTGACATAGGTATGAAAAGGCATCATGGAAGAAAATAGGTACTTAAAATTGGATCTCCTCCAAATCATTTCAGTATTTGTTATATGTTACCTCTACTTCTTCCTTGAATATGCCAAACAAATTTTTCTTTACCTATTGCATTCCAATGATGATCATGAGAATCTTGAAATTGTATATCCTCCTCTTAAACTTTTACATGCATATCCTCACTGTATCACTGATTTTGATAAAAAAATTCCATCTGGGCCATGTGATGACCATAACTAAGTTGATGAGCCTCATGAAACCAAAGATGATATCTCACCTCTTGTACTTGATTCAACATCCTCCAAGACTCAGCATAGATATAGACCCTTAAAATTACCTCAAGTCCTTCATGATTTTCCTCCTGAGCACTACAAATACATGCATGTGTATGATGGGGAACCTGATGTCTCTCAGCTGAAAAACACATCCAAGGGTTTGAGAATTTTATAGAGTTGTTTGAGATTGACTATGATGATGTTTGTATGAGGTACTTCTCTCAATCCTTGAAAGGAGACACCAATTACTAGTTTAGACATTTGCAGCCAAAAACAATTGGCTCATGGGAGGAATTGAAGAATGTTTTTTTAAAGTTTTGGGGCAAGAGGAAATCGTTGGAGCTACAACTTGTAGAGTTCTATGCCTTGGAATGGTAGAGCAAAGAAACTATCTCTATATTTAGTAGAAGTTTTTCCAGTATTTACTACAAATTTCCTGAAGATATTCAACCCACTGAAGCTACTCCCATGCTCCATTATACAAAAACTCTTCATCCAGATTTGTCTTTCCTCCTGATGGAAAGAAGACCTAAGTCCTTACAGAAAATGTTTAATGATGCCCAGGATATTTAACACAACATACAGACATGTAAATAGATCCAAAAGGAGGGGTTGGATGCTCAAGAACATGAAAGTGAATATGAACAGAAAACAGTTGATAGAATTGACAATATCATGGGTCCTCTTGAAGTTTCGAATCCTTATGATTGTGCTAAAAATTATATTCCACTTGTTAAAATAACAAGTGCTTTTTAGCTTCTGAGCCATCCCATGATAAGAAGGGGGGCAATTATCTTATATATTCTTTTGTAGACAGTCAAGATGATGAGTTTTCAAACCAGTTTGTTGAAGAACATTTCAATGTTCCAAGTTTGTTCTTGTTAGATGACATTGTATATGAAGTTGATTTGCCTGTATATGACAAATATGAGGATGATCATGATGTTGAAGACTTTCTTTTTTAACAGTACAGTGAGGAGAAAATTATTAGATTAGCTAAAGAAAATTCTCTACCCTTGTGCTTTACTACATTCAAATTGTTGAAAGAGAATTCTCAAATCATTGTTGAGGCAAACAAATTTGTGTTGATGAAAAGTCACACCAAACCAATGAAACAAATTGACAAGATATTGGAGCACTCTTCTCAGACACTTGATGACCCTATTCTTTGTTTTGCGGAAGACCTTGTAAATTTAGAAATACAGTCATTGTTCGAAGACAAATATGAAAGTGAGCATGTCCAGAAACCCAAAGAGGTGGAAAAATGTACCTATGATGATACTGGAAAAAATGAAGAAGGTTTCGAATCAGGTAACAGAACCTTGCCATTGTGTTTTCCCTCATTCGAATTATTAAAACAAAATGTCTGTAGCATTTCAAATCAGAGAACATACAAGCATGGCATTGAAAGTGAATTGAAGAAAGCATCAAGCTTACATATAAAAACTCTCTCCCCTTATGTTTTTCTTCCTTTGAATGGTTAAGAGAAAATCATGAAAAAATAGGGAGTTTTGACTATATTCACAGTAGCATTGTTTTACATGAAAAGTTTGTCATCATTGAAGAACACCAACTACACTCACATGCATTGCACGATCATTATTTGGAAGGGTATTTCAATTCAGAGTTCCAATCGGTGCTTAGTCATCAGATTAAAGAAGAAGTTGATCAAGAAATTTGTATCGAAGGTCTTTTCCTTTCTCCTAGAACTAATGCAGATGTTAAACAATATTACCAGCAAGACAAGGTATTTCAAGGTTTCCTTTCTTCCCCTGAAAATGACGTAGTGATCCTATTTCTAAACAACCTAGATATGGATGAAGATTCTGAAATTTCACCTATGAAAACTCCAAACAGTGAAGAAACCCTTTTGGAGGAATCTTGCTCTTCTATCTTGATTCCTAAAAAGGAATCATTCTTCCATATGATTCATGATTCTGAGACACATTATATGGGAAAGGTTTACGATCAGAATCTACCAATAACAATAGATTTCAACGAATCAATGTCTATACTAGATATGAATATTTTTACACCAGATGATGTTCTCCAGCCATGGTTTCTTTATGACTCGGGAAATCCCTACTACCAGACTTCTTAACAACTCTGTTAGTTTTTTAGAAGTAAACAAGTTGAATCACCTGAAAACATAAATGCAGTGGAAGAAATGAAACACGGTGATTGTTTTACGCATATTTTAGAAGATCCATTTGCAATCCTATTAGAGGAAATAAATAGTCCAAATGTTTTAAATTTTTTGAGAATTATGGATGAAGTTTTTAATGAATCATCAATCAGCGGGATTTGGAGCAAGCTTACGCATAGTAAACAAACAGTGGATAAAATGATTGCATGGTTGCATTGGAATTTTGATTTCACTTGATTGATAGTTCATTTTAGTAGTTAGAGTAGATAGGAGTGTGAAAATAAGTTTGTTGGTCAAGAAATTTTTTTTATTTTGGATTACCAATAGTGTGTACAGTCAGATTTTAGTGGTGCATGCAATATATCATGTACAGTTGAGAGCAGTTTGCAAAGTCTAGTTTTAAGATTTGATGTTAAGTCTCCAAGATGTAACAGAATATATGCACATGTTTTGAAGGAAAACCAATGAAGGAGGCATGTCTATAGTTCTTTGCTACCTCACAGGGAGGATAGCATCCCCAGTTGGAGCCTATGTTATCACCATGATGATATTGCTTCAAATCTAAATTTTAATTTAGAGGGTGACTAAATCAGTGTAGAGACATGACATTATTTGGACGTTCGAGTCATACGTGGTAGTAATATGGACAAATATGGTGGAAGAGTGAAGGAAGGAGTCTTACAAACCTTTGATCTCAAAAAAACCCAGATTGACGATTGAGGCCCGTATTGGGTGATGAACTAGCACGAAACTTAACTATGCGAGGGTGGACCGGGGAAAACAATTGTTGTTTTAAACATGGACGTGTGGCACCTCCAAAGATACATCAGGGTAAAAGGCGGTCTTCCTAAAACCATTTTCGCAAAATCCCCGATGTCACATGTTCCAATACGTTAAATCAACGATTCATGTAGGGGAAAGCGATGGCTAGTCAAAACACCGCACGCCACTCGTTCGGGTACTTCAAGACCGTATGATGTCAGGTGAACATCGCTGGATAATTTACTCAATCATTTGAAATGGATTGGTCGAGTGTGGTAAACCAATGCACCTGCAAATCATCCTATCATTGATTCATGATTGGAACTCTATAACTATTGATTCTCAAGTATGGAGGCATCATCTCATCCATAACAAAAGTAATCTCCAAATTGGTTGAATCTCTAATTTCTGTAGGAACATCTTAGTGTCCACAAAAGTGGGATACATGGACAAAGTCAATCAAGCCATATCCAGTGAAACAGGTCATTCAAGTAACAGGGCAGGTTTATCTACGAGTAAGAAGGAAAGGGCGATTGCACATATACTAGCAACCAAATTCGATATGGAACCTGCTACAGACCCAGAATTATAAGTCGAGCTATATCCCATCATGAGGGACCTAATCATCAACAAATGACCTATGAAAAAGAAACAGAGAAAATGACAAAAGACATAAACCATAACTGAAACGGCTGAAAGCATTGGGGAGAATCAACTAGTCTGGTTGGATACTCTAAAGGAGGAGATTGCTAAGATGAAATGAATTCTCATGTGGGAATAAGTACATTTGAGCATATTTTGGACAAATGGTGATCGAAGAAAAGGGCCCAGATATGACAAACCTATTCCTAATGATCCCTTTAAAATAGGATAACTGTTATTATAAATCATTCCTTTTTTGTAACCTATCCCTAATTTTAGAATTATGGGGAAATCTGAACGTTTTGAATTCCACGATAAATTCCTCTATATATGTATTATCTCGAGGATATAGAAAGCATGGATAAAAGAGGAGAATGCCCTCTATGCAGGAAGAATTTGTAAATTTTTGGGGCTAGAATGAATATATAAATGCAAAGGTAGATTTTGGATTGTTTACGAAAAGATTCTAATTGGTGGTGATATGAGTCTTGTGTTCTTTCATAGTATGTGATTCCTATTATCCTACATTTCGTTTTTCTCTTTCATCTGTCTAAATTGGAGAAATAGAGGCCCAAAATTCATTATTTGATGCTCTTGTCTTAGTAATTTAGACTGTTTATTTCTTCTTAACCAATTCAAAATTCATTCTTGTAATGCTCCGATGTAGTTATGTGTTTCTTTTTCTTCTTATACCATGCTAATTTTCAAATATAAACTCAAACTCACTACCTCATTTAGCTTATTCCTCTTAATATTTCTCATGTTCTGACAATGGATTGTTCATTCCAGACTCCATATCCCAAATGTCATCTTCATTTCTCCAGTTATTTTATTAAAAACCCCCAACACAAACCAAATCTAGCCATTAATTTCCATTGCTATTTCAAGTGACATGAGAGAGCCCTCTTTGAGTTGAGCAGGCTAGTGCCTCAACTCTAAAGCTGGTTGAAACAATTACCTCTGTCGTTTGTGTATTCAGCTGGAAAAAATTTACAGAGTGATAACAGAACCAAAGTGTAAAGAAGCTAGGATTGCTGATGTAGAATGTGGAAGGATCGATGAAAACCCCCCATTGTATGATATCCTATCAGTCTGCCTATAGAAAATGAGTGGGTCGGCATCGACGCTTTTGTTAAACATTTTTCATTGATACCTTTAGTCGAAAGCTCCGATGCCGACCCAAAACTCCATACAATGCTGACGTGGGAATTATGACTTGGAGATATGGATAGGACACGGGGAACATCAAGAGATGACATAGGGAAAATAGGTCGCATCATACGAACTTCTTACACGGCAAAGACACGTGGCGGTTAATTGCGACCTTTTCGTGGGAAACATTTCTTCGGCATCAAAGATTTCCTTTAGACATAAGTTTGGTCTCTGCATCATATTCTACTGACATCGATGTTGTAATGATGATCGGTGATCGACAAAGTGTTAAAGTGAAAGTTTCCGCATTTTCGTCTCTCAAAATCTGTCGACGCTGAAGATGTGTCGGCGATCGACAATCGACGATGGTAGTATTTTCCATTTGTGATTTACCTCTTGAATATTTTCAACACTTGGTGATGTTAAAATACTATCTTATAGGCCAAATTTCGTCGATCGACGATTGTTAAAAAAATTTAAACCGTGCACTTTTTAGGCCTATTGCGCATTGTTACATAGAAAAAGTGAATATGTCAATAGTTTTTCTAAACCAAACAAAATATGGCCAATGATAAGGCTCAAAATGAAACAATCCATTCATTCATGACATACACTCTGATTCAGAAAAATGAAATGTGGTACCCAAAAGAAAGAAATTTTGAGGATTCTTTAGGGTGTGTTGAGTGCTCAACAATGTTAGGGTCAAAATGACATCTAGAAAAGTCATTGTTAAGAAGAAAGTTGACCATTTTGGCATACCAATATTGAGGAGCTCGCTTAAGACCATAAAGATATTTCACAAGGAGAAAAACAAGGTTGGATTAGTTTTGGACATAGCCAAGAGGTTGTTCCATGTAAATTTATTCTTGCAAATCTCCATGCAAGAAGGTGGATTTAACATCCATATTATGGACCTCCCATTTATGTGAGGAAACAAGGGATAGAATAAGGTGGATGAAATTCATTTTGTCTACAGGGGAAAATGTGTTAGTATAGTCATTTCCTTCAAATTTAGAGAACCCTTTGGAAGCTAATTGGGCCTTGTATCTTTCAACGCTTCCATCTAATGCATACTTAGTTCTCTACACCCATTTACATTTGACAAGTTTTCTTCCTTTCAGAAGAGGTACAAGATCCCAAGTATCGTTCTCCATTAAAGAGAGATACTCTTCATTAATTGTTGTGTACTAGTCTGGATGACCTGAAGCTTATGCAAATATTTTCGGTTCATGTCTCTAAAGCTTGATCCAAAATAGAAGAGTCATGTTGGAACTGTGAACATGTCTAACGTTGATCTCAAGGATCACTACCAAGACCACCAAAGACTTCTCATGTGAACGAACCCATCTTGAAAGTGGTGGTGTTGGTGTGGGTTCATGTTCAATGGACTCATTTGGAGGAAGGTGAGGAGGTGGAGGTGGATTTTCATCCTAATTATCATCATCTAAAGAAGAAGAAACCATAATAGGAATAGAAGATGGTACAAATGTTGAAGATGGCATCAAATTTAACACCTATTATAATAATAATTTATTTGGAATAAGGTTGAAGAATTTTGTAACCATTGGCATATCCAGAATATCCAACAAAAATGCACTTCTCACTTTTTAGTCGAAATGCTTTCCTTTTCTCATCGGGAATCTGATGCCATGCCACACTACCAAATACATGGAAGTGGCTTACATATAGCTTAATTTTATTCAATGCTTCTTCTTGTGTTATATTTTTTAAATTCTTTATGGGACTGTTGTTTAGTATTTAATTTGCACAATTGATGGCTTCTGCCCAATAATGAAGACTTAATCCTGTAGATTGGATCATACAATTAGCCATTTCTTTTAATGTGAAATTATTTCTCTCAACAACACCATTTTGTTGTGGTGTATATGGAAAAATATGTTGCATATGAATGGCCTATGCAATGTAGTAACCTGTAAAATTATTGTTCACATATTTTCCTCCAGTATATGTTTTTAATCTTTGAATTTGATGTCTAGATTGTTTTTCTACAAGGGCCTTGTAGGCTAAAAACTTGTCAAAAACTTTTCTCTTAATTTTTAATAAGTAAACCCAAGTGAATCTGGAGAAGTCATCAATGAAAGTTAAGAAATACTTGCACCCATAGAAATGAGTATAAGAAAGGGAACCACACAAATCACTATGAACAAGTTTCAAAGGGGTCAAGGCGTGCCAAGAGACACATTTGTCAAAATTGTCCTGATGATGTTTTCCAAGAACACTACTAGCACAAACACCATCTCTGCAAGAAATGATAAGAATACTAGTCACCATTTGTTGATCTCAATGAGCGATAGTTTATATGACCAAGCTTCTCATGCCAAAGTTTTATCAAGTCATCGCTATGAGAAACAAAAACTGATGGAAAATATGATGATCCAAAGTTGTCAATCTTGTACAACCTAGTAATATCATCAACAATTCTAGTTGTGAGGACATACTTAAGATATTTTAATCTTTGATTACAACTTGGTGAGGTCAAAACTCTATGGTTTTACCTTCACTGATAGAAGGTTGTAGAAAATACTTGGAACACATGATACATCATTGAAATGGCCATTATCTACCCGAATTGTTCCATACCCTACAACACTAAAAGATCTATCAGGAAAAAACATTTTCTTGGTGTTACATTCATTTAGAGTATAAAATATGGCTTTATCCTTAGCCATATGGTAATATTCTCCAAAATCAATAAGACACTCATCAGAAGAAGATGTAGAAGTTGAATTGAAGGAGAAACTAGAAGTAGAAAGTACATGTATGTGAGAAGAAGAAGAAGAAGAATCAATATTGATGTTGTTCTTCTTCATTGTTGTTTCTAAGATTTCCATATTTTTAAAACATTTAGACTCCACATGACCATCTTTCCCACAAAATTTTCAATGTTTGTCAGTCTTATTACTTTTGGATTTTACTCCTTTGTCACCATTAGGAACATAATCTTACGGAAAGGGTTTGGGAACCTTATTTTGCTTGTTGTTGTGGTGAGGATGTTGCTTCTTGGTATTCTCTCTACTGAATCACTAAGGATTTGTTGGATGTATCTATAGTGCTAATCAATCCAAGTTTCACTATCTTATCTTGCTATCAAATCATAGAATCAAAAAAGGACTCAACAAAGATTTCTTAATAAGAACTCCCTAGAGATTCTCTATTGGAATAAAAGGTAGATACAAAAATAGAATATGCACTACCAAGCTAAGCAAGAATAACATATATGCATCGCAATTTCTTATGATCTAATTTGTAGTCTATACATAAAAGTCTAAGTGTTTTTAACTTAGATAAATAATCTTCAATGCAAGTAAAATAATTTGGACTTAAATCCATTAATTGATTTTGCAATTGGTGGGATCGAACAATATTATGTTTACCAAACACAACTTCAAAATTTTCTCAAGCTTTATCTAGGAATTGATGGTGAAACCTTAAATCATGAGAGATGGACATTCTGATTAGTCCACATGCTTCTTCATTTTTATTATCCAATTTGAATTTATTTCCATCATCATAAGGGGCTTGTTTTGTTTCCAAGGTAATCTTGTACAATCCTTTACTTCTTACTACACCCTCCATATGGTATTTCCATGAGAAGTAGTTAGTACTGGTAAGCAAAATATAAATGGGAGAATCCATATTAAAATATGCATGGAATATGGATTTGAAATTTTAAATTGATGGTCTGAATGGAAATCTCTTAAAAAAATAGGATGTTTCAAAAAATACAAAAATAAAAATGGACTTCGGATGTGAAAGTTATGCCCTTTTGAAGAAAGGCGTAAATGATAACCAAAGAGCCACGTGGAAAGTAGAAGTTGGTCCATGTGATGATGCTCCTCATTATCTAAATTTTCCTATAAGCTCACTTTTAAATAAGTTACTCATGAAGTGACTCACTTTTATAGAACAAGTGAAAATCACTTTTACAATGAAGTTACTTTAAAAATGAAAGTTGCATGCAAAACAAATAACTTAAAATTAAATACTAAAGTTATTTAATAGTGATTCACTTTTATAATTAAGTGAAATGCACTTTATAATGAATGCATGAACTTTTTTGAAAAAAGTAAGAAAAAAAGACTTGAACTCAAGACCTCTTACTTAATAAAGAAACTTTTAACCAAGTGAGCTAATGCAAAACACATTTTAATCTTAAGAAGGAAGATTGGGGATGTTGTCGTTGTTGTTGTTGTGGAATATAGATTTGGAGTGTGTGCTCAATAAAAACTTTTTTTCATGCATTCACACACAACAAATTTCTCTTCTTGACAACAACAAGGAGTTAGATCTCATTTGGCTTGCTCGAAAAATGTAATTTTTCTCTCTATTTTTTATTTATCGAGATCACACAAAGTGCGTGACAAAGAGCATATGTAGACAAGAAAACACTTTTCACTTTGTTTCTGATTTTTTGATATCACATAGAGCACAAGGAAAAGAGAATCTGTAGACCAAAAAGAGTAGCAACCCATAAACAAAAACAAAAAAACAAAATATTATATTTTTAATAAAAAATAAAAAGGGAGTATTCAGGCTTTATACCTCTGAATCTGAATGAAATAGTCGTATCTTGGGAAAATCAAAACCTTTTTGAGTGAAAAAAAAAAGTGTTTCCAACTAAAAGGAGTGATATGGATGCAATAGAACAGTCCTCTCAGCCCAGAAATTAGCGTAAATAGTAGAAACCAGAGGTGCAGAAACATGGCTTCAAGATCTCGATCTACAACGAGAGTGATTCTTCAAATGTGCCCGAATACATGTTCAACAACACAGGTATTCCAACAGAGGAATAAAACCTTCAGTAACCACTCACACTCACTCAACAAGATAAAATATCAACACATCGATGTTTTTACGTGGTAAAACCCCTGTGGGGAAACATCCACAACCCTAACCAATATGGCCACTTGAGGCAATTTATTAATGCAACATAAAATATGTTACAAATATTTTCTCATAATATATCATTGGTAAATGACCCTCCATGCTATTTAAATAGATATCATGGAACATTCGGGTGTTAAGTCACAGATCAATGTAGTCATTAAGATCGAGGATAATACGATTCATTGGATCACTCTATGTCAGGAACATATCGTGATCGTCAGATTAAAAATGCATACTAATGCATATTAAAGAAATACATTTTAACCTAATGACACATTAGACCAAGCTTATCTTAAATAACTCCTAAGTCTCTAAATATCCTAAAAATCTATAACTATTTTTATTAGGATCACTTCCAAGTATTAGTTCAATTTGATGTTCATGATCTATAGATGTAGGTGGACACTTAAGAATTTCTTGGAAGACCTTATGGTGATTTTCCAAGATACCTTTGAATTCCTCTAAAATATTTCCATCTCATTGCTTCGCTTACATTGAGTAAATTCTAACCATAAATACACTACTACCCTTTTTTAGGATCTTTTCCATTCTATGAGAGATGATGACCTCAGAGGGTGCATATTTTAACCCTTTGAATTCATTGAATTCCTTCCAATTCAAATCTCATAAATAATTCATTATAGTTTATAGAAATTGTACCCAATGCTTTCAACCATCAAATATCAAAATAACATCTACTCCACCAATAGGAATGGCATGCATTTGGTTTTCTAAGTTATATTCTCCCATACTAAGTTTAATGTTACAACATTTTCTTCCATGGTCAATACTTCCCCCATTAGCAACTAAAACTTCAAAATTTGTCACTAGATACACAAAACACTTAAGGGGTACTCTACTAATATTGTATCGATAAAATTATGGGTACTACCTAAATAACTAAGAACTGGACCTTTTGCTTCTTAATGTATCCTACGATCTTAAGGGTTTGAGGTGTTTACAAACTTACCAACGCATAAACAAATATTTCACACATGTTGGGATCTATGTTGTACAAAATTTATACATCTTTTTCCTTCTCTTTTAAGTTCGCAAGCTCTTCCTCACCCATTTGTGTGGTTGCCTCTATTTCTTCTTCATCATTATTTTCCAAAGTGAACATTTTTGTTTCGTAATAGTTATTCCCATTTGACCATTTTCTATTACAACCAAATTATATTCATTTTACACATCTTTCATCCATTTATTTTTGCAATATTCAAGTAGGTTGTGGCAAGGTTTCCCTATGAAGCATAATTCGATCTCTGCTTCCTACTTGTGTTCCATTGTTAGAATTATGTGTATCCCTATTTTTTCCTTGAATATGATGAGAATATTTCATAGCTTCTGCAAATTTTTCAATATGTTTTAAGAAAACCTCATGTTTAGTGTCTTGTTTTAATCCACCTATTGAGCACTCAACACACCCTAAAAGCCTTATCAAATTTTGTCACGTTTGGGTACCACTTGTTTTCTTCACTGTCTGACTCAATTTCACTTTTGGAAATGGTTTACCTTTGTTTTGTTTTCATGTCTCTTATCGCCTAGTCAAGTTTGTTTAAACTTATGAAACCTCATGTCTAAAAGGACCTTGACACCCAAATTAAGAATCGACAGCTAAAAATTGCACCTAACACGGTCAGGTTGGGCGTCGGAAAGAATTCAAGTAAGTAAAGGAACCACACAAAAACAACAATCGTCGAGCACCGATCCTCATCGGCATCGGCAAAAGGCAATTTTGGTTTGCATAAGTTATTCACATAAAGGTTCAAGAGATAGTTGATCCTCTTCGGCATTGGCAAAATATAAGAAAGATGGACGTTAACAAAGGATTTAAATAAATTGTCGATTTCCAATGCCCGATGCGCTTTATCAGGATCAAGGAAATCCATAAAGGTTACAACAATAATTTTGACCACGGTAAAATTATCTTCGATCACCAATGCATTTTCAACATTGGGACTTTTTCAAGGGAGTTGATCCGAGAGCACTTGGGTAAGTTTATCGTCGATCTCTGATCCTTGACACTTTTCAGCATTGGCAGGTTAGGATTGGGTTTTAGAATGTATGGCTCAAATAAATTCCTGACTCCTACTAACATGAGCGAATGAAGTCGTTGGTATCGAATTCCATGTGTCTTTACCACGTAAGGGAGTCATACGGTCTAGTTTTATCCTGAGTCATTATGGTTCTCTAGGTCCTAGTCAGTCCTCCTAGTTATCTTTGCCACATCAACTCTGTATGGAAAGATCAATCGGCATTGGAGCTTTTGCAAGAGGATTTCAATGAAAATGTTCAAATCACAATCTCGACCCTCGATCCACCAACTGAAAGAGTGGAACAATGGGATGTTTGCGGCATAATATATGATCAGATTTTGACATTTAATAGACCATTTAATGCCTGATATTGCATTTGTTTCTACCGCGTGCATCGATTAGACAACAACAATTTGAAATCATAGATAGACCACTTTACCAGCCGCACCTGCGTCGTCAACCCATGATGAATTTAAGTTTAAACATCTTTGAATATCTGGTGGAATATTTAATGAAATTACACTCATAACTCGAATTGAATGGCTGATGCGACAAGGTAAGTTCATTCCTATTTAAATCTCTAGAATAGTTTTTTGAACCAATTCATTATATGCACAAGTTGAAATCCAGAGCATCTGAAGGAGCAAAGAGAGCATCTCAAAACTGTATTTACCCTTCGATTATCAAAACCAAGTTTAACAAGCTAGAAAGGTATGTGTTCAATTTTGTCAATTCGTAACCATAATTTATACACGCATCCAATTTTATTGCACAGTCTCTAAGCTATTCTCTAGCTGCATGAAAGATGTTGCTGAGAAATCCTACCACCAGACACTCGTCGAGGGTGCCCAAGCTAAAGGAAGCCAAAAAAGGTGAAGGTTCTTCTTTGGGGACCACGAGGCAGTTGGAGTACGCTCCCATGGTAGAGTCTGTCATGAGAACATCAACAAAGAAATATTTTACCCAACCCCCAACCTTTGTTGATATTGAAGAAAGCACCAGATCCAAAGTAATTCTCCCACAGTGGGCAGATCTCTTAACAAAATTAGCTGAGAAGAATACCTAGAATATATCCCACACAACAACCCAAACGTGTGGACACTCGATGACCAGTTGTTCCCGAACATATGGCAGTCATATATATACATGGTGGCAAGTAGAACCTCAGTTTTTCCCTACATAGAGGTTCTGAAATGGCTCATCGACCATATGGACAGGAAGAAGTGCTTGATCAATGATGAAAATGGCATATGTGTCATATTTTTCCTCCCGATAGATGTCCAAAAATATTACAAGCTCAGGGACCCATAGGAGAATCTCAACACAGACTTCGTGGTGAAGTTTTATGAATTCCATGACACTAGATAGTTGATGGCCTCATGGTGGAAGGAAGACAAGAAGTTCACTAACCAGAGCAATGGCTGGTATGGAACAATCAACCTGAGGGAGCCATACATCTATTTGGTGGCTCTCATCTGCTGGTTATATCGAGAAAAGGATTGCTCCAAGTTTTCAAAAGCATGGATGCCTTTGGCATACACAGTGGCAATCATTAGGAGCAACTTCAATTGGGGAGCAACAATATCAAAGAAATTAAGTAGTTGTGTACAGCAGGATCAGACGCTTAAGGAAGGGGAGGCATCCACTTTCTACATGGCCTCATACCTACTCGATGTCATGTGCGCAAGGAATATCTTCACCAACATGAATCTAAGTTGGCATGTTGCAGAGATCCCGGTCCATGTCTACTTCAGCATACTATGAGAGAATAGGTACAAAACATCTTACGCACTCATCTACGATGAATTCATCACCCACATTCATTTTATTATTTTTAAGAATGAATTCCCAAGACTATCTGTGGCAACCAAGAAAATGATAGCCAAGGTAGGAAATTGGTATTTATACAAACATTCAACCTACATCATGGTGTTCAGGGCCACCGAAGCACCACATCTCCTACTCGCTCATGTCCCAGATTGACTTGTTGTGGGAGAAATATGTTATCAGACCATCCTGCAGGGATATAACGCCACATTGGTCAAAGACATGAAATGAGCTTTCATACCCTATGGTTTTCATATAAGGTTCTATCCATTGAAGGATACTACTCAAGCCAAACAAGAGGGGCTTCACCAACTGGAATTCAAATTCTACATAGACCAATTCCACAAGCATGATCCTAAAGTCCTGGTCCTCCAACATGTTTTGCAAGTATCATCATGTTGTCTGTATGCTCATGATAAGTTTGAGGATGAAATTTTCACAGAGTTTTCCCATGACTGGGACAAAGTGATGCAGAGGATGGCCAACCCAAACATGACCAGGTTCAAGGCCATGAGCATGGACGAACAAGTGGAAACAATAGAGAAGTTGGCTTAAGAGGACCTCAGGGCCAAGAAAGAAATCAAAGTGGCAGAGACAAAAGAGGCACAGAGAAGGGGATTTCTCTTGTTAGAAGGGGTGTAGAGAATCATTGATTAGTTTAAAAATGACCCCGATATGATAGAAATGACGAGGATACTGGCTAATAACCCAGTCAAAATCTGAGGAGAACCAAGTGGCCCAGAGCCGATACAGCTCGAAGAAGCCACTGGTTCAAAAAACCCTAAAGCTCCACCACCACAGGTCGGATCACCAGGGGAAATTTCAGCTCGGCCCGAGATAGTGAGTACATCAGGGAGAACAAGTATACCAAATCCCTTGTTCGATTTAATAACCATCTACGATGATGAGGAGAGTTCAAAGGTGTCATTGGTCACTTTGGTGAAAATTATAGAGTAGAAAGAACCTGAGAGAGTATTCACCCCGAATCCCTATGCTTCAATTCAGAGTCATATGCAGATCAAGCATGAGGCGGAAAGGTCCTTAGAAACCAAGCCACTTGACATACTGGGAACCCTAATGGACAACTCGATTGATGAGTTAGGAGTGGGTGAACAATAAGAAGAAATTACACAACAGGAAATCGACATTTCAACATCCGATCATCAAGTAAGTATTGAACCTGCCCCTGATTCCTCAGTTTTGGTTGGTGACTTACCACCTGATGAACAAAAACCATATTTCGGGCCATCAGGACATACAGAAGAGGTGCAAGAGCCAAGCCTTAAACAAATATACACAGTCGGGAGCCAAGGAAACACTCCAACTTGGGGAGAACAACAAATCCCTGAACCTTCTGATGAGATCACCAATATACAAGAAATTGCCTATGACCAAAAGAGGAAAGACATCATAAAGAGAACCACTGAGAAGAGGAGGCTTATGGTGGATAGTTCGATCCTCATCACCATAGAGGAGATATTGATCAGCACAGAGCATGCCAGGACGTCCGAGCTTATTGGCGCAAGGATGGTG
Organism: Picea engelmannii; assembly: GCA_009831015.1. Taxonomy (NCBI): domain Eukaryota; kingdom Viridiplantae; phylum Streptophyta; class Pinopsida; order Pinales; family Pinaceae; genus Picea; species Picea engelmannii. The sequence goes on along the minus strand of ML777554.1, from coordinate 1,885,774 downwards.
ATCACAGATGCCACCCTGGATAGAGAAAGGAAATATGAAGAGGATATGGTCATTGCGCTAAAGGATTTGGATCATCTGTGCCATTTGGTGAAAAACTATTAGGACTCCACACAGGCCACGATGTTTTTGAGAAATGATTTCCAAGATGCCTACAACAAATTCACTAATGAACGACATCTTTTCACTGCAGGGATAGCCAACTTCCAAGAAGACACTCTTATGGCACTAGTGACCTACAAAGATGTGGAAATATGGTACGAGAAGGCCCACCAAATAGTGGAAAGAATTGATTACATCAACATGGTTCAAAAGGGTTGAGACATCGAAGAGCATGACATTCAAGTGTTGAGAGACAACAACATAGATCATATAAGAAAAGCGGTTGAATACTGGGTGAAAATGACCCAAGAACCTCAATAGGATATTCAAGAGAAATGGGCCAATTACGAAAGAAGTTGGGTCAATATTAATTGGGAGATGTCTTGGAAAACGTTTAATTTTGAGATTTTGAGCTTTATACTTTGCCTCTTAGAAATAAAATTTTCACCAAAAAGGAAAAAGAAACTTAGAGATTCTCCTTTTAAATTTAAATATAAATCCATTTCTTGTTGAAAAGGTGCTTACAATATCCAATGTCGATTAGCTACTCTAATTTTATCAAACAGTCTTAATGATCTCTGAACTGTAGAAGCTGCTTGAGTTTCAAAGAAAGTATCTAACATTCACTTCGGAGCATCGTTCTTTGGGTGTTCCAGCAAGTCTAAACAATGATAACTCATGAACGTCGAAACGTCAAAGTACTTAAGTCTAATTCAAGGATTAAAACATGATAAAGTAAAACATAAACGTGAGTAATAGGAGATTAACTTCTTCATGAATTTGACCTTCGGGAGATTTATACCCTAATTATGTCCAAAACTCACAAACATCAAAGTATTAATGATAAGTACGATTGGCTAAAGTTAACGATTTGAATTGAGATTAGCAGTTTTTATTCAACGAAGAGTTTACATATTTCTCTTATTACAGGAAGGCCATTTTTTTGCGCCACGAAAATTTGCAAGGAAGCTTGACCTCAGAATCTAGTGGAATGATAAATCAGTTTGGAAGTTGGATAAACTAAGAAAAGGACCAAATATAGAAGGGAAGGGGATAAATGGACAGAAAAGGGAGCACAAACCTCCCAAAGTGGAACATTTGGTGACACGTGTCCTTTTGATTTAGACGGCTGAGATTTACTTCGGGACTCCAGGCTTCAGGGCTACAAAATGCATAACACCACAAACCTTCTGGAGTGTCAGATATGCCAACATGCATCCACTTCGATCAACGGTCTAGATGAACTCCGGGCTTCGAGACTTTGGGAGTTCTTTCTTCACAGATCCAGCTTTCTTTCGAAGTAGTTATCCCCGAAGTACAGGACCTATTGTTACCTATCCTCTTGATTTCAACAACAAATATTTACTTTGAAAATCTAGGCTTCAGGAGTTCTCACTTCATACATCAGTATTTCCTTCGAAGTGGTTATCCTATGAATTATAAGATCTCTTGACATGTGTCTACTTCGATCAATGGTCCAGATGGGCTTAGGGTCTTTGGGAGTTCTTCACTCAGCACCACTTGCCTTCCCCTGGAGTACAAAATAGCCAAATATGGGGATCATCTGACACATGTCCCCTGCTCAGATCAACGGACATGAATTGCATGAAATTCACTCTATATTCTCTACATATGACCAAGAGTTGTGACCTCATATTAACTTTGGGTGCTTATCTCACTTTGCAAAGATTGACAGACAGATTTTAATGGATCATAGAAATCAGCAGCTCACGCGTATTTGGCATGTCAACGTTGCGCGAGGTCTAGCGCTAGAAAGAAGCCCTAGAGTTAAATATCAAGCACCACACATCCTTATCCATCGGACAGTCATTATTTACTTCAGGACTTCATGCTTCAGAAGTTTTAGCTTTTCCCCTCTTGCTTTCATCTAGAGTGTTTTCTCTCGAAGTCCACTATTTTTTGTCGTGTGTCATCCTCATATCGATGGTTGTCGTTCACTTTGTAGCTCCATCTCTACATGCATACCAACCCTGAGCTCATAAGTGAAAAAGTACATGTTATTCATCATTTCATACATGTGGTTCTCTCATCACTCATGAAACCTAGCATCCAGTTTGTGCCAACACGTGTCACTTCTCTTTTCATGACATGTCAGCATAGTGACATTAGATCACAATGTCAGATCATCCTTCGGGAAGTGTTCTTGTTCAGCGTCAAAGTAGCACCATCTCCAAGCGTGGTTAGAAATATCCTAAAGTTGGCAAGAAGATAAACCTTTGCGGTGACACTAAAATTATTAGGTGTTCCTAGATCGCATATAGTGACCAGATCAATGACCACATTTCATTGTAGGAACATAACATGCTCGAAAGATAAAATTCCTGAGCGATCCCACAATTGAAACCGTGGTATAGTAAAATAACTATGTGGCATCACCAGTTGAATTGCGGGACAAAAATCAGGTTACTTCAAACCACCCCCTCGTGCCCCCCAAAAATAGAGAAACATAAAGGGACATTGGAGCAACACCTGTCATCCACATCATGCATTTCATTCACCCTCCATATTGTCACACCTTCCACATCGGTTACCCCGTTCACCTCCCCACCTACACGTGTCCCCATGTCATCCTATTCGTGAAAAATTACTCTTTCTCGTAACTGTTAGCCATTGCATGACGAGCGAATGTTGAGATACCTAACACACTATAACTCCCTCCATATTTTCAACTAATATTATTTTTCCAATGAATGCATCCAAAGAACATATAGCAATGGAATCAGATGACGAGGAAAGTAAACAAATGATTATGGTAGCCTCAATGGACATGTGTGACTAATTCAAAGAAAAATTGGAAACAAGCACTTCTATGAGCATATGAAGAGACAGATGAAAGTGCCAGCTCAAACAATATCAACATGTTGTCGTTTCATTCGAATTACATTCTGTTTTTAGGAGATATTGTAAGAAGTACAACCGTTTTGAGTTGAGATATATTTTTTATAAGTAGATAGATTTTAGATCTATTCAAGGTTGCTTCTTGTCGTATGTAATAGAGAAAATTCTCCTTCTTTAATATTAATACAAGTGAAGATAGAGATTCCAAATTCTATTCAGTTTGAGTTATGTGCTTCTTCTGTATTTCCATATCACTAAATTTTCTTATGCAATTCCTTGATAATTGATTGATTGCAATTTAGTATCACAACTACTGTAATCACATTATATCGGAAATTCATTAAGTAAGAAATTTTTCCTCTGTATTTACTGTAAGTAATACAAGACCTGTAAGCTATTTGAATTGTTCCATCTCATATCCTGTTCAAGGGTTCACTCTTTACTTTCTTCTACTTCAAACAAGGTGAGACTCATGAGTCATTGATGCCTAGGTTTGTTTAACAATTTTGTAAGTTTCTCCCACACCATTTGATACCATAATTGTGACTCAGACAATGAAGTATGACCTCTGTACTATCCTATTATTAATTTCATTTAAGGATCTTTTCTTATATAACTAAAGGTAGAAAAAACACTCTTTTAAAATAGTCTCTTTAAATTTTTCTGATGCCTGACATTACTCTTTGAGCCTTAATTTTAATATCAGGAACAACATGTTTTTGGCACAGTTGTCAAGGATGAAGAAACAAAGTTATTTTCCCTGGGAAAAAGACAAGGTAAATTTCTATCTTTGATGGTGAACAAAGATTGAAAACACAAGTAAGGCTTATTTTTTATCTTTCACTTGGCGACTCCACCGTAGGCAAAACAGGCATTCAGTCGAAAGAATACCAGAAAAAATACAGACGATAAGAAGACTGCACCAATGTCAAATCCCAAAACATTGTTGAAACCAAAGGGATACCTAAAATCTACTACTGCATCAATAGGTAAAGTATATCAACCCAAAGTTACACAAGTTAATGTTATGTTTCCAATTGAAGAACTAACTCCTAAAGAAATTTAAAAAAAAAATCATTTTGCAGAGGCATCAACTAGTGATCCCAAGGCTAAACTCGAAGTTCCAAAGGTAAGGGTTCCCGAGATAAAGGTTGAGATTGACGTGAATGATAATTTTACCAGTAAGAACAAATAATCCCTTTCGATCCCTGTTGTTATTGATATCATGTCGATTATATCCTTCCTCGAAGGGAAAGTTCTAGTTTCATGAAACTTCAAAGAATATATTTTATACCCTGATTTATCCCCTATCAATTCTACTATATATACATCTTGTAAGTCTGAGGAAACCAGCCCCCATTTCCCTTTTCCTCCTCATATAGATCTTTTGTCTCCTCGATATATTTTTCCTGAATTCCCTTCACCACACTTCGAAGTAGTCGAAATGTCACCACTTCAATCCCTAGAAGTTTTTGAAAATCCCCTATTTATCCCCCAAAGTTTGTCTCTTGGACTTCCAATGGTTGGTGTTGGTGGCGCCGGAGGTGGAGGAGCAGGTGGAAAAGTTCAAGGACAAGCTCCACCTCCTAGAATATTTTCCAAGTTAGCTGCTAGGTACGCTCTCTTGGTCATCCCTTTCATCCTTCATGATTTGCACGAAAATTATATGAAAAACCTACCAAAATTTATGGGGGAAGAATATTTAACTGCAACCGAACACATAGCCTTTTTTTATCAGTGTTTATTAAGGTTGGTTGTCATAGATGTCAACCCTTGAAGAAATCTCCATAGCATAAAGGTTTGGGTAATGGACCCAATATTGTTTGATGTAAATATGACTCATTATTGTTTTTTCATGGTTGATAAGAAGTAAATATGGATGAACTCCAAAGTGGTCCCCTTATGGTGAAAGCCCTCACGGGAAGACG
>ML777554.1:1809624-1862475 GCA_009831015.1 Picea engelmannii | reverse complement strand
CCTCAGGTAATCCTAGTTGTCTAAGTCAATTTTTTGAGGTAGCAGAGAGAGTTAGGGTTCGGTGCGAGTGTTAGGGTTCAGTGATGGTGCGGGGCGTAGCGTGGTTTCATGGCAGTGCCAGGGGGCAGGGTGGGCACCCCCTCTCCTCCGAGGACATTCGAGGATGCCTTTCGCAGGCTGGTCAACAGCAGAGGTAAGAAGACCTCCCCTCCCGCGATTCCGAAATTCATTAAGAAGCTAGAGGAAATTCCGGAAATTGTCCTACCCAAAGAGAATCCAATGAAAATCACCTTAGCACTGGCACAAAAAGGACTAGTGGGTCAGTTCATGGGTCTTTGTCCCTCTACCAAAACTACGGACGACTGGATCCAACGAAATTGGAGGCCCAATCTGGAACACAGAGTTACCTGCTACCCGGTTGGAAGAGGGTTCTTTGTGTTCGAGTTCATCTCAGAAGAGGACAGGGATTTAGTTTTCAGGAATGGCCCCTACTTTATGGGGATGCAGGGATTATACTAGAATAAATGGACCCCTGACTTTGACCCATTGGTGGACATGCCTAAGGAAGTGCTGGTGTGGGTCAGATTACCTAACCTTCCCATGCACTGCTGGGACTTCGAATCTTTGCAAAGGATAGGGAATGGAGTTGGCAGGTTTATTAACAAAGCTGACAATAAAGGTCAGTATACCTGTGCCAGAATCTGCGTGGAAGTCAATCTGGAGGCGGGACTACCTGAAGTAGTTAAGTTAACGATTGGATCTTGGACTCATTATCAGAAACTTGACTATGAGCACCTGCCATTCAAGTGCAGGAATCATCAAGAGCACGGACATTTCCAAAGAAATTGCCCCAAAATGAAAACCAATGGGAACGAGGATGCAGAAGGCTGGAAAAAAGTAAAGAAAGGGAAAAACTCCTTTAACGCTAAAAGTAGGGACAAAATGAACAAGGAACCACCAAAAGGTGGAAACCCAAAACTAGAAGGACAAGAAGATCCAAAAGAGAAGCAAACTCCCACAAAAGAACCAGAAGGAGAGGGAGACCGATTGCCTTTGGCCCCAGTGGAACCAATCTCGCCCTCCAAGAGCTCCAGCCCGAATAAGGAGAATAACAGTCTGGATACGCATACAGAAGTGGAAACCCTGGAAGAGGAAGATACAGAAGAAAGCAGCCCGAAAGGAACACCAGAGCAGCCAAAGAGAGGGAGGAAGACGGAGAAGAAGAGAAGGGAAGAGCTATCCTACAAGGAAGTGGCTCAAGGCACAAAGTACACAATTCTAGAGATGGTGAACACCAGATCGGGGGTGAAACTAGGGAAGACACCGAAAGGTGTGCTCCCTAGCCAACCAGGTAAATAATGCAATACGTCTCTTGGAATTGCAGAGGACTAGGAAGCAAACTGAAAGAAGAAGCCTTGATGGATTTAGTAAGGCTTGTGAGACCAAAAGTACTCCTCATCCAGGAAACGAAAAATGGAGGAGGTAGATCTCCTTCGAGTAAGAAAAGCATTCTGGAATCATGGCTCGGGAAGGGTAGTAAGAGCTAGAGGAGCCTCCAGGGGGTTGGCAACACTATGGGACTCCGCAAAGCTTAAGCTAGTTGAAGAAGCAGGAACCACCCACTATTTATTCACCAAACTGTACCATAAAGGCTCTGGACATCTGGTAAGTTTATTTAATTTGTATGTCCCTATTGCATTTCATGAGAAGAAAGAATGCTGGGATTCTCTAAGCCTGTTTCTTAATCAGCATGCTCTCGAGAATCTAGTAGTGGCAGGTGATCTAAATGTCACCCTTTCAATAGCTGAGAAGAAAGGGGGATCTATTGTCCGGGATCTTGCTAGAGAGTGGGTCGAAGACCTGATGTCGGATTGGGAGTTGGAAGATATTTCGCCTTCCAATGGGGCTTTTACTTGGTCCAATAAAAGATTAGGTCCAGGACACATAGCAGCAAGGCTTGACCGTTTCCTCATCCAATCCTCCTTCCTCACCCTTGGTCTTACGACAACTTCCAAGATTCTCCCCCATTACACCTCTGACCACAAACCTATATCCCTTTCTCTTTTTCCTGGTTCAGTGCTAGGGCCCATTCCGTTCAGATTCAGTCCAATCTGGACGGGTCAAGATGACTTCCTCATCTTGGTTCAAGACTCCTGGAACGATCCCATTTCTAGCTCCCCTTTCTTCGTCTGGGAAGAGAAGCTTAGAAGACTCAAAGATAAGTTAAAACTATGGGCAAAAAAGCTAGGTTCACCCATGAACGAAAGGAAAAGAATCCAGCAGACCTTGGAATGCCATCGATTGCTCATGGAAGAAGTCCAAGTCACCCAGGAGATCCTTAGCCGGGAATCCGAAATTCAAAGCAAGTATCATAAAAGTTGTACAAAAGAAGAAACCTACTGGAGAATAAAATCAAGGGCGTTATGGCTTCAAGATGGGGACAAGAATACAACTTTCTTCCACAAGAAAGCTCAAGCAAGGATAAACTACAACTCCATCAGCGAGATTCATTGGCAAGACCAAGTTTTTAGGGATTCCTAAGACATAAAGGAGGTGGCTCACTCCTATTTTAAAAACCTTTATTCAACTCTCGATATGGAGGCCCTGGAGCCAAATTACTACCCGTTATCAGCAGTTCCAAACCTGGTCACCGACGAGGAGAATGGGACGCTGAACCGACCAGTCAGCATTAACGAAATCAAGAAATTTGTCTTCAGTATGTACCCAGATAAGGCACATGGGCCGGATGGCTTTACAACCCGCTTCTACACTCATTGTTGGGATATCATAAAAAGGGATTTATGTAGAATGGTCATGAGATCTTAGACCTGTAACAAGTTGGGTGGCAGCACAAACTCTTCGTTTCTAGCCGTTATACCAAAAGAAAAAGGGGCCAAAAGTTTCAATAGATTCAGACCAATATCCCTTTGTAACACGGGTTACAAAATCATCACCAAAATAATGGCCAACAGGCTCAAAATAATTCTGCCAAATTTGATCCCAGAAAATTAAGGAGGGTTTGAGAAATGAAGACAAATTTTAGACAACATTATTCTAGTTCAAGAAGCTATCCATACCAGCTGCAAAAAAAAAGAAAAGGGCATGGTGTTCAAGTTGGATTTAGCCAATGCATTTGACAGGGTCAGACACGACTTTCTGTTTGCAGTCATGAAGAATTTTGGGTTCAACCAAAAGTTTATTGGGTGTGTTAAATCCTGCATTACAAATCCCTGGATCGCCCCTTTGATAAACGGACGCCCTGCTAAGTTTTTTCAGGATTCAAGAGGGCTTAGGCAAGGTTGCCCATTATCTTCGGTGCTCTATGTATTATAGGGCTCGGTTCTAAGTTTCCAACTGCAAATTTGTCTTCAATACAGAACCCTTCTAGGCATTAGAGTAGTCCCTTCATTCAAGGAGGTAAGCCACGCTCAATTCGCTGATGATACCCTCTTATTGGGTAATGCCAACCTCAAAACAACAAGGAGTTTCAAGACATAACTCGACCTCTACAAAGCCTGTTCGGGCAGCGAAATAAATTATCATAAGAGTGAGATCTTCGGTTGGAACTGTAATCCTCGTGAATTGCTGCAATTAGGCCATATCCTTGAGATGGAAGGCATAACATCCTGGGACAATTTTATCTATTTGGGGATTCCAATCTTCAAAGAACAATCTAAGGTTGTGCACTGGCTACCATTGGTGGATAAAATCCAAAACAAGATTCAAGCATGGGGATCAAATTGGCTCAACAAAGCAGGCAAAGTGGTGTTGATGAACTCGGTCATCACCAGCCTCCCAATTTATTAGTGTTTGGCGATTATCGCCCCCAAAACTATAACAAACAAAATCGATGCTTTGCTCTGGAGATTTCTGTGGGAAGGAGGCAAGAATTGTGAAAGGAAAATCCACTTAGTCAATTGGGATAAAGTAAAGAAGGCAAAGTTGGAGGGGGGCCTTAGCATAAGATATGTGGCGATTCATAATCTTGTTATGGGAGGCAAGCTACTTTGGAGAATCATTACCAGGAAAAGAACCTGGAGTAAGCAAATCCTCAGGAAAATATACTTCATAGGCGATAGGGATCGCTGCCTAGAAAGACCTGCAAAAGTGCAGGTTGGCTCCCCGATCTTCAACTTGTGCCAGAGAGCCCTGCCTTTCTTTCATTCAAAACTCACCTGGATTCCGGGGAACAGATAAAAAATTCGGATCTGGGAGGACTCCATCCTTGGAGATCAACCTCTCACAGAGCTTAGGAAAACAAGGAATTTAGAGCTTTGGCTCTTGGCCAACAACTGTAGAACGTTGTGGGATATCTCCACTTGGAATAATGATGACACACATTCTTGGAAAGGCTGGAACCTAGGGAGCTATCCGGAAGAGATCAAAGAGGAAGCAAATTTTCTCCTAGATTTCCTTCAAGGGAAGTCGCCACTTAGTGCCAGGACCAAAGATAAACGAGGTTGGTGTTCAGAGTCAGGGTTATATACAGTAGCAACTGGCTATAAGGCCGTTCTTGACTTACCATGGGTCCCTCCTAATCCAGGTCCGTGGAAAGCTCCTTGGAATTTCCCCTCAATTCCTAAAGTAGACCTTTTTGTTTGGACTTTGATCCACGATAGCATTTTAACCTTTGATAACCTTCAGAGGAAGGGTTGAGAAGGGCCTTCTCGGTGCCCTCTATGAAACCAGGAAGAAGAAACCACTCCGCACCTTCTCTTCATTTGTGAGTTCTCCAAAGAATTTTGGGGCTTCCTAATAGGTTCGGCCTCTTCCAACCTTCCAACCTCGGCCTTGGAGATTTTAAGTAGTTGGCTATCCATGTCACTGTTTGATCTTCGAAAGAAGAATCTCCTCAAAACCGCCTGGATGTGAATCCCCAAATTTTTCTGCTGGAAGATTTGGTTGGAGAGGAATAACAGAATTTTCAAAGACAAAAGAAGATTGCCTTCCCAGGTGGCCATTAAAGCCAGGACCATGATTTTAGAAGCTTTGATCTCCGAAAGAAGAATCTCCTCAAAATCGTCTGGATGTGGATCCCCAAATTTCTCTGCTGGAATATTTGGTTGGAGAGGAATAACAAAATTTTCAAAGATGAAAGAAGATTGCCTTCCCAGGTGGCCATTAAAGCCAGGACCATGATTTCGGAAGCTTTAAGCGCGAAGCCCTCTACTCGGAACTCGACCACCCTCTCTGATGAATAAGGAAGGTGGATCAAAGAATTCAGCCAATCCCAATCCGACAGCAAGCAACTCAAATCTCTACAAATTAGAAGCTGGGAGATTAGGTTGGAGGAACAAGACTTTATGAAATGGAGATCGTCGCTCGATGAGTGGTGCCTATTCTTTTATGGAGCCTCCAAAGGAAACCCTGGTCAGGTAGGGGGAGGGGGAATAGTTCTTGAACCCTTGGGAAAAATTCATTTGTCTTACGCTTGGGTTTTAGGCTATTCCACTAAGAACCAAGCGGAATTTCTAGCCCTTTGGCAAGGTCTAAACCAGGTGCTGGAAAGGGGACTCCAAAAAATCATGATTTTTGGAGATTCCAAACAGGTTGTTGATGCAATGAATTCTAAAAAGACCCCAAAGATTATAAACTTGCCCCAAATTTACAAGAAGATCCTCCTACTTCTGGCGCAAGTCAAGGATTATAAATTTTATCATGTGATGAGACACCTGAACGGGCAAGAAGACAAGGGAGAAAATCATGGTACTCAGCTAAGCAAAGGCCAACTCAATTTCAATGGGGGAACTTCCTATCACGCCATTCCCTAAGCTTATAAGAAATCACAACATGGCCCTTCACGTGGGCAAGGCGTCAGTTTGGAAGGACACCCGATCTCTCACAGCTCATGTGGGACGGGCGAAATCTCAGTACAGGGATTCGAAGTCAGGCTCAATCAGAGGAGGATCACATGAAGGGGAAGGCGGGTTGGTCTTTAAAGGCATCCCGCTCGGTGCAAACCCTCATTCCAGCTGAGAGATGAGCGATTTCACTGTGCACAAAGGAAAACGCGATCTCAGAAGTAGAAAGTATGGAGTCGGCATCCAAGCCATCACTCACCCCGAAGGAGCGAATTGAGATGATTAAAATAGAACTGGAAAGCATAAAAGCATCATCGATCCAGTGGAAATGGGAAAAGCTAGATATGGAAGTGCAGGACTTAAAGGAGGAGCTAGCAGAAGAAGTTCAGGCAGGGCTGAAGGATGCGGCCATCCTTATGGGTGACCTGGGGAAGCGAATATGCAAACTGGAACAACAGGTTGAAGAGATCACTAAGGCCCTAAGAAAGATCTCGGAAGCTGCAGCAGAGGAAGCCTCCAAAGTTGGGTAGGGAAGTCACTCGGTGGTGGGCTTTGTTTGTTCGCCCACAGTTTTTGAGGAACTTCGGCATGAAGACAATGTTTCGCTATCTAATAGTTTAATCTCTAGACGTTTGGGATGCATCGAAACTTAGAACCTGGTTGTAATAAAAGTTTAGCACTCAAGATAGAAGAATCTGAGTCTGAAATGTAAGGGTTAGGCAACCCCCTCTGCCAGTTATTAATTAAATCTCCATAACCGTTCCTGTTAAAAAAAAAAAAAAAATCCTAGTTGTCTAAGTCAAAAGGTGGTGTTACATACACCCAACCTTTGAGAAAAATATTCTCGAGGTGGTAAAAAAAGTGAGGGACAATCTCGTCGTAATTTCTCAGCATCCTCCCTAGTAGAAAATCCTGGACTATACGTGTCGCACTGGACCTTAACTTGATCTACCAAACAGTTCCTGAGCTGTCGGACTCTATGGTCCAATATGCGTAACATCTCTACCATGAGGGTTCTTGCATCTGATACCTGCAATTCCTTCCAATTTAGTTTATGTGATTCATCGGCAACATAATGACGTAGAACAGACACATGAAAAACATTATGAGTTTTATGCAAGTGGGCTGGCAGTACGAGACGATAGACAACGGGTCCAATTTTCTCTTGGATTCTGAACGGTCCTATAAATCGAGGTGACAACTTTGTCCCCTTTTTGAACTGTATGGTACTCTTATTAAGCCTGATACAAATGAAAACTTGATCTCCCACTTTATAACTTCGGTCAGTCCTGTATGCATCTGCATAAATTTTCTTTCTATCATGTGCTTCCTTTAGTCTCTGCCTAATCTGAATCACTTGTTCCTCCATCTCTTGAATCAATTTTGGCCCAACTATTACTCGGTCTTCTAACCTCTCCCAACTCAATGAMGTTCTTCATGGCCTTCCATACAGAGCTTCGTAGGGTGGCATTCCAATGGAGCTATGAAAATTGTTATTGTAGGAGAACTCTACCAAAGGTAGGTACTTCTCCCAATGGGTTTGATTATCCATGAAATACATCCTAAGCATGTCKTCCATTACCTGATTTACTCTTTCAATTTTCCCATCTGTTTCAGGATGATAAGTTGTGATTAAGTTCAATTGAGTCCCCAACGCTGATTGCAAACTTGTCCAAAACCTAGAAGTGAATCTGGAGTCCCTATCTGAAATGATCTTCTTAGGTATCCCATGCAAATGGATGACCTCACTTACAAAAACGAATGCCACCTCAGTGACATCGTAAGTGTCTCTAACTGGAATAAAATGAGCACTCTTGGTTAACTTATCAACAATCACAAGAATGGCATTGTGTCTATGAGATGTGAATGGAAACCCCACAACAAAATCCATAGAAATGACTTCCCACTTGGTCATAGGAACATCATGTGGTTGTAGGAGACCTATCGCGTGATGGTGGTCATATTTCACTTGTTGACACTCTAGGCACTTGGCGACAAAATGGACTACCTTGAGATTCATGCCTACCCAGAAGAAGAGCTTCCTCATGTCTGCATACATTTTCTTCACACCTGGATGTGCACAATAAAGTGCTCTATGGGCTTCCTTCAGTATGATGCTTCGAATATCCCCACTTTTGGGGATGTGCATCCTTCCTCAATATATTAATAGTTCGTCTGCTTCCAGACTATATCCTTCATACCTTGGATCTAATTGCCTCCCACCCTGGAAGTTTGAAGTAACCGTTAATACTAACTGTCTCCATGGAGTTGCGTCAACACACGTTCCCTCAGATTGACTTTTAAGGGTACCAAGGAGAAGACACATGGCCTCCTACTCAAGGCATCCATGACCACATTCTCTTTTCCCTTAATATATGAAATACAAAAATCATACTCACTCATGAACTCACTCCATCGCCTTTTCTTGGCACTCAAATCCCTTTGAGTGAAGAGATGTTTTAAACTTTAATGGTCTACTCTGAGCTCAAAGTTTCTCCCTACTAGATAGTGCCTCCAAAGTTTCATAGCTAGCATTACAACTTCCAAATCTAAATCATGAGTAGCGTAAATTTCCTCGTGTTTCATTAACTTCCTTGATGCATAAGCTATCACTCCTCCATCCTGCATTAGCACAACCCCCAACCCTTGTTTTGAGGCATCCATGCATACTGTGAAGTCCTTTTCCATATTCGGCACTCGTAGAATTGGTGCACTAGTTAGTAACCTTTTAAGCTCGATGAATGCACTATCAGATTATTTTGTCCATTCTTACCTGACCCCCTTGAGTTGCAAAGTGGTGATGGGTTTCACTATTTTAGAGAACCCTTCCACAAATCTCTGATAATAACCTTCTATCCCCATGAAGCTTCTTACCTCATGAGCATTTTTCGACACTGGCCATTCCATAATGGCCTTTACCTTTTCTGGGTCCATGGAGATTCCTTCCCCAGAAATGATATGACCTAAATAGTGAATTTCTTTCTGGAAGAAGGAGCACTTCGACAACTTCCCATACAATTTTTTCTCTCTAAGGAAAGACAACACCACTTGCAAGTGTTCCTTGTGTTCTCTTTCGTTCTTGGAATAGATGAGGATATCATCTAAAAAGACTTGTACAAAGCGGTCTAAATACTTCTAGAATACACCATTCATAAGGCTCATGAATATTGTTGGCGCATTGGTCAATCCAAAAGGTACTATGACAAACTCATAATGCCCAAACCAAGTTCGAAAGGTAGTTTTAGGAATATCGCCCTCCTTAATCCTTAACTGGTGATACCCTGATTGCAAATCAATTTTTGAGAATATCGTTGCTCCTTTCATATGATCAAAGAGATCATCTATTCATGGCATTGTGTACCTATTTTTCACTGTAGCACAGTTCAAGTCCCTATAATCTATACACAGTCATAAGGAACCATCCTTCTTCTTCACAAAAATTATTGGTGCACCCCAAGGTGAGACACTGGACCTTATTAGCCCTAAGTCGAGTAGCTCTTTCAAATGCATCTGCAACTCACAAAGTTCTAGCACTGTCATCCTATACATAGTCTTGGAAATTGGTTATGCACCAGGTTTTAGGTCAATAATAAAATCAAGCTCCCTCTCAGGAGGTAACCCTGGTAACTCGTTTGGAAAAACATATTTAAACTCTAACAATACTGGGTACTAATCCAAGGAGGGTCATTTCCTTTCACTCACTGCTTCCACTACATAAAGTCAACACCCTTGCCTCATGCACCACTTAACCTTCATAGTTGAGATAAAGCGTAGAGACACTTTTCTCTGTACACCCTGGATCTCTACTAGCCTTCCTTCATAATCAACACAAAGCACCCTTTTTGCAAAACAATCTACCATAGCGCGATGGGATTCTAACCAATCCATTATGATGATTAAGTCATATGTCCCGAGAGCAGTGATGTATACCTTCAACCTGGTAGTACACACTCCCAGGTCTACTAGATGATTTTCAATGCTAGGTCCTACCGCTTGTTTTTCCCCTAAAGCCATCTCAACTTGTTTAAAGTCATCGTGCTTGTAGGCTTCCAACCAACTCTTTTCTAATGCAGATGGCGAAATGAAACTATCTATAGCACTAGAATCAAATAAAATTTTATCATTGATATGATTTAGCATACCTAACGATTCCACCACCTTGGATTGATGTTCTACCTAGTGATTATTAACTGCTGCATAAATCTGGTGGCTACCACTTGCCCTCCCCATTGGGGTCTTTCCTTCTCTATGCACAAATCCTTCTTGCAACTCTGGGAAGTCACGTTGGTAATGGGGTCCTCCACATCCCCAACATGTAACATGAGATTGAACTTACGTACTACTCTGTGACAGTCTCTAAAATGAGTTCCTTCCCCTAGAACCCCTACCTCTACCGGCTTCTCCCGGAGATGGTCGTGAACCTACCTGCATCATTGGTGATGAATGGGATGTTTCACTCGCTGCCATTGAAATACTTGTGGAGAATGTCCTTGGTGTGACTCTATTACCATATGGAGGTGGCTTGGAGCTCCCTCCCCTAGAGAATGTCCTAGGGACCTTCCCCACGAATCCAGGATGATGCAGAAAGGTCAACCTCATACCTCCATTTAAGTTCATATGTTCCTCAGCATAACGTGCATTTTCGAATGCTTTCACTACTGAAGATGGTTTCCACATCCATACCATGGCCCTTATCTTAGGGTTTAACCCATAGACAAAGTGTTCTTCCTATCATTGATCATTATCCATGTACGAAACATATTTTATGAATTCCATGAACCTGATCTCATACTCTTCCACAGTCCTGTTTCTCTGTACTAGAGCATGAAATACTCCCACCTACTATTCCTCATAATAAGTTGGTAGATATTTCCTTTATAAATTCTCCTCAGAAATTTCCCAAGAGACGGTGTCTAGGGTAAGGTGCAACTGCCTCTCTAGGTTTCCCCACCAGTTCAAGGCATTGTCCCTTAACTGAAATATTTTTATTTTCACCTTTGATGTGGATTCATAGTCCCTTAAGGTGAAACATCATGTCATCCCTTCCAACCATGCTTTTGCACGTTCACTGGCACGACCCCCAACAAGCTATGGAAGTTTTATCTTCTTCCGTTCTCTAGTGATATCCTTGGGTGGAGGCCCTTCCCCTGAATCCCTCGATGCTTCAGGATTACCCATTCCAGATGGTGGGGGATCCACTTCGATCCCTGCTAGTTGAATCCCCTTTAAAGTCTCATTTATGGCCTCCAAAGAGCACAGAATGAGAGCTAATTCAGGAAATGGTGGTGGCGGTGTTGGAAGTCCCTGCGATGATGCCCCTCTGCCTCAATTTCCTCGAGTCCTAACCATCTTGTATAATTGAGTCTACATCAACCAAAATTTTGTCAGGGAGCATCTAGGGCAATTCACATTTGCACAACTTAAAGTTGAAAATAGGGTTAGGCGTAAGTTTTTTTTTACTTGTCTATAAACAGACGTTACTCTCTTTAGTGGAAGTGGCTAGGTCATGGTCAGAAGCCTCTAATCTCGATGTCTTTGCCTAAGAAAACTATTGATTCCCTCGCCTAATAGTTACACTAGCATCGCACCACACTCACCAATTCCTCTAACTTATGTATATAATCAAGCATCAACCTGACCCCTGTAGCAATATGCACCACTCATATTAATCACCCTTATGAATTATAATACCATGTGTCTCGTCATTCATCAAGTTATTTAATTCCTAAAATTAATTTACACAGTTTAATTCTCCTTAATCAAATAATCGACATTAATTAATTAATTAATTAATCCTTAATTTAATTAACCAATTAAATTAATTAATCGCCTTGATTATTCACATTAGTTAGTTTTGTTTCGAATCATAATATTTAAATTATAATAATTAACATAAATATTATTATTATTAAATAATTAACATTAAACTAATTTAAACAATAAAGTTTAATCCCTAATTAAAATATAATAATAATAAAAAATAAATAAAAATAAAAATAAAATAAAATATAAAACAATTAAAATACAATTAAAAAGAATTAAAATAAATAAAATAAAATAAATAATAAAAAAATATAAAATAAAATAAAATAAATAAAACCTAAAGTTGGGTAGTGGGTCTTCACATGAGGCGCACGTTCCCCCTCCCCCTCGGTGCTCATCCCTTAACCCTAATATCCTCCATCCTTATCTCTTCAAACCCTACCCCCTTTCCATTTCGTTTATTTTTTGTCAAATGCTCAGGGTGAAGGATGAGGCCGACCATGGCCATCTCTCTGCTCGGTCGACCCTGGTGTCCATGGTTTCAAGGTCTGGAGGGTGCGTCGTGTATAGTGGCACGTTCCCTATGCTTCTCCATGGGCTTCTCCTCAATGGCTTGGAGCATGGTTGCGTTGGTATATTGGTTCAGTTTGTTGTTTTTTTTTTGTTTTTTTTTTCTGTTGTTCTTCTATTTGTTTCCTAGGCACGGAGGTCCAGGGTTTGAATCTTTGGCAAGGTAGTGGCAGCATTCTTATGGGAAATGAGTTATCAAAGGGGGTGAGTCCTCTACATTTCATTGTTTATTCCAATGGGTTGGAGGACAGGCGCTTATTCCATTTGCCTTCTTCTTTGAGAAGAAGAAGCGGCCAACCACAGTGAGCTTATCTCTACTCAGACAGTTCTTTATGTTGTCTCTTGGAGGTATCTGGGCATTTCAAGCATTTTCGGTCTAGGCCTATGTGTTTTTTCTTGTATTTATACGGGCTTGGTGCATTGGGTTGTGTGTTTTTACTTGTAATCGGGTTTGAGGGTAATAGGCCCTATATTTTTTGTTATGCCAGGCACAGTTTCATGGCCTTGGCTTTGGCACTTGGTCACGGGTTGTCAATACTCAGTTCTCATCGGGACCTCTATCCTTATGGTGCCTCCTTCCTGGATCATCTTTAAGTGAGAGTACAATTTTGGCACCTTATAGACTGACTCTGGAGCCTTTAGATCAAGAGCAGACCCCACCGAAACCCTAGTGCCCTCAAGCCCGCTTCATAAGGTAGGAGAGTTCCCGTCTAGAGCCCGCTTCATAAAAAAAGTGTTGATATAAATAAGAAGGCTTGGCACGTTTACCTGAAATACGCCTTATGGGCGAATCGAATCGACACCAAGAAATCAATAGGTATGTCCCCTTTTCAATTGTTTTATGGTATTGGCGTTGTCCTTCCTATCAATATCACTCTTCCTGTGATGAAGCTATGGCAGGACACAAATGAAGAGCCAAATGACATTACAAGAAGGATAAATCAAATAATCGAAGTCCATCAAAATAGGGTCAAAGTAGATGACAAACTTCAAAAGTACCAAGATAATATGAAGGCCCTTTTCGATAAAAAATCTAAATATAGAGAGTTTCTCCCTGACGATTTAGTTTTGAAGTGGGACACTAATAAAGAAGATGTGGGGAAACATGGCAAGTTCGACCATCTTTGGTTTGGACCATTCAGGATTGCAGTTGTTGAGGGGAAAAACTCCTTCTTAATGGAAAACCTTGACGGAAAAATTATTGACGCTCCTATCAACAGGCGTTACTTAAAACATTTTATGCAATAGTCATATTTCACATTCCCATTGCACATATAGTTTTAGATTGATGTTGTTTTATGTTTCAATTTGTAGTTTTATTTTCCTTTTGTAAACTATCCAAATTTTACTTTTTGATGTAAATAAACCAAGTTTACTTGATATCATGAAAGAAAAATATAAAAGCATCTATACCACATGTCATTTCTATTCTGCAGAATTTTCTGACATTTCCCATTTTTGTTCCTATGAAAAATACTTATTGCTAGTTGAGAGATAAGGATGTATCAGAATCCAACACTTAGTTTTCAAAACGTTTGCTTTCTCTCAAAACAGGTGATAAATTAATGATTTACTTGATTGAAAATACAAAGAAAATCTGAGGTATGAACTCTTATCCCGCTAGTCCAAGCTAAAATTTTAAATAAATCTTATTAGATGTAAAGGAGGTTTCACTCATGTAGATATTGTCACCCGATCAAATATCAAAAAAGTATAAATATTACATATTAATTCTGAAGCCTTCTCTAAATAAAATGAAAATGAAATAAAAAATAAAATAAAAGAAGAAAGAAAATAAGGATAAAAAGGGCTTGAAAAGAAGTTAGTAAATAAATAAACTTATGTCGGAATGAGATTCTTTTGTGTCTACCCCTATGAGTCATCGTTCTACTTTATTTTCCTATCCTTGAGCTTTTATTCTCTTATGATTTTCACTACCTTTCCTGGATCTTCATAGAAAGAAATAATTACACCTTGACTCTGAAAACTTAAAAACATATCTCTGAAACAAGATTAAGAGAAAATGTGTATGTTCCTCATGTTTTAACTGAAAGAAAGTATGTCTAGGCTAATCCTGATAACTTTGTCTCTTCTATTTGGTTTTAAACTAACTAATTCATTCAAGGTTGATCCCTGAAATTCAAAATCCCTATAAAATCTTCCCTATATGCGAAGGTGTATTGAAGATTGGATGAAAATTAGTTTTAGACTGTTAGCATAGCCATTTTTCTTTCCAGATAGAGTCTGTTTTAAGTCTCGTTGTGACCCATGCATCCAAACATGTGAATTCAGGTACATAGCACTGTGAGGCCAAAGTCAACAAGTGGTCGGTTGGCCCTTGGAAATGGGAAGGGATGTCAGAGTCAAACTTGCATAAGTGGTATGGATATGCCTTTTCCAAAGAGTTGAGTCTTGTTAAGAAACCGGTCTCTACATGCCACAGGTTGAGTCAAGTAGTTAATGGAAGTCACATTGGCAAGTACAACAACTATTATTAGTTCATCATGAAGGCCGAAGGAATGAAAAATCATGACGTTTGTATCATGCATGCCCAACAAACCTTATCCATTGCATTTTACACGCGAGGATTTTCCATGGAAAACCTGCAACTCAACTCGAAACATCTCATCTCCATGAATTCACTATCCTCCAGCATGATTCCTTCTCCTTTCTGACTCATTATAAATATCGAATTCTCATCACTCTTTCCAGTCGTAGAACCAGGCCCGAACTCTGTTTGCAATTTCCCTTTCCAATCCATTTTTTTCAAAACTTCCCCCCCTATGCAACTGTTGGATATACTGCGCACAGAATACACATTGGTCATGCCATGGTGACCTCTCAGGGTGTAAGGAAAGGTGCGCAGAGTATCATAATTGCAAGTTCCAAGCCCCAAAACGACTGGGATTCGTTCTCTCCTACAGCAGACATTCCCACGGATGTGAAAGGAGTTATTCCTTTACCCGTAGAGAAGACCAAATCAAACCGTGCAGAACCTGAAGGGGAGGGATTTTCACAGGAAGGGAAGACAATAGAAGCCCCGTCTCCTCAACAACAAATACCTCGAAGGAGGGTCAGACCGAAGAAGAAAAAGGAAGCTATGGAATCTTGATTTTCAAAAGAGTCATGTGCCAGATCAGTGGTTGAAGAACTACTCATGCATGCCATCCGGGTAGAGCCTGCTGGAGAATCGATCCATGAAGATAGGAGAAGAAAAAGGAAAATGGATATCACAGAAGAGAATGATCAAGAGCCATCTCAGCAATTGAAGCAGGCAAAGCTGGCTATCACTGAACTCTATCAGGAAAACAAGGAGTTGAGGTGACAACTAGAAACAAAAACCATGGAAGCGTTAGTGGTGTAGGGTCACGAAGGGAACGTGGCATGGATAAAAATACAGCTCATAGATGTGCAAGACACCATTGTATAGCTACAAGAAGCACAAATATTGGTGGAAGAAAGACATACGAAGAATTATAGAGAATGCAAAGAGACCGAGAAGGAAGCCCGTGTGGCTCTCGCCAGCACGAAGAAAAAACAAGTTTAGTATGTGTTTCTCTCTACATCCAAAAAACATAAGACAAATCTTGGAAGTTTTGAAGAACACATCCCCCCAAAGAACTCTACCATTTTGATAATGGCTGTGACAATCAAACATCCACTTATTGTGCACATTTCTCTAGAAAATGAGCGTGCAACAGAAATTGAAGTCATTGTAGAGGATAGCAAGTTCTTGACAGACACTTATTCTCTCAGGCACCTGATCAAAGGGATACACCGACACATCTTTTCTTCATATCAAGACCTGACCGATGATCAGATCCCCTTGGAAATTTGTGAATGGTCATGAGTAAACAGACATGATTCTTATCTATTTTTGGAAAGCGCCATGCAAAGAGTCTCCAACGCATGTTACTCAGTTTTCCCAGTTTTATGGTTAGCAGTTAGAAAGAAGGGTATCCCAAGGGGCGCCCTCGTTTATATATTTAATATTTTCTATGTAAGTCGGGTTGGTTGGAAAATTTGGTAGACGACAACTATTATATGTAATGTGAGTTTTTTGACCAAAATTCAATGCAAAGGTCCTGTAACTTGATGAAAAGATTCTAGTTGTAGTAGTTGGATGTATTGTGCCTCTTTATTTGCATATGTGCTTCATTTCATATTTATTCATATATTTTCTATCTATTTCAGAACGAATTTTCAAACCTGTGGATTCACTGCGCAGTGCCCCTTGTTTGCACCACTTAGACAAAATGTTTTCTTCTAAAAGTTAACTCTGAATTCACCTGTAGCAGTGCTCCGAGTTACTTCCTATTTTTTCACCCACCTCACATTATGGTTTTACAATGAAGACTGTTACTCGCCTAGCCTTATCCTCTCAAGTTCAGTCACTCAGTCATTTGTCTCTATCATTCCCTCAAATCGACTCCATATCCCAAGTCTTAATTTCTTGCACCAATATAACCAGAACCCATTATATCAAAGGTGTTAAATCTAGTCACCGCTTTCAAAGCCATATCCTAGGCTGAGACCATGTCTCCCAAGATATCCCTCTCCAGATCTGAAAGGCTAGTTTCGGGTCTCAAAGTTGGTTGAAACAGTTATCTTAATTGTATTTTTATCAACATAACAGATTTACAGAGTGCTAACATTCTGGCATCGTTGTCAGGGATGAAATTGAATATATTTTCCCCGGGAGAAAGACTAACGTTACAGTTTGAACCCTGAGGGTAACAGAGGGACAAA
The DNA here is from genome assembly GCA_009831015.1 of Picea engelmannii. Classification (NCBI taxonomy): domain Eukaryota; kingdom Viridiplantae; phylum Streptophyta; class Pinopsida; order Pinales; family Pinaceae; genus Picea; species Picea engelmannii. Next base: position 1,845,592 of record ML777554.1, on the reverse strand, counting down.
CATCTGTACCAGTTGAAACCCTTACCCTGGTGACTCCAGTCCAAATAGAACAGTATCTCCAAGTAGCATACTTCAGGAACCCTAGCTCCAAAGATGATTTATAACAGAACGAACCCTGACCCAAACCCCACAGAGCCTGTGTACGACCCTGAGAACATTCTATGCAGGACTAGAGAGAAAGCATCGGCCCCATTCTACTACCTGGACAGAATATTTTCCTTGCCTAAATACGATGTGCAAATCATTGACAACCTTGATTTTCACGCATTCTTCAAGCAAACTCTATTCAGGTCTAACTCAAAAACTAGTTTGGACGAGACTATTTTCGACCCGAATAAATTCCAAGCCCTAGTATCAAATAATATCCCTCAAAATATGAATCCTCCTAGGGATATGGATTCCATATTTTCTCCCCTCATCATTCCATCCAAATTACATGACTTGCCTCAGAATTATAACTAGAGAATCAAGCTCTACGACGTTGAGGGAAATGTTTCCGCTCATAGGCACCTGGATTGGTTTAATGATTTCATCAACCTGGAAGAGGTGGACTACACAGATGCAAAAATGAGGTTGTTTGTGTAGATCCTTTCGAGATATATAATAAAATGGTTCAAATCCCTCCCGCTCACGAGCACTCGAGACTTTGCCACATTGGAGACGTTGTTCCTAAATAAATGGGGGGACAAGAAAAACCCTTTTCAGTTGCTAAAAAAATACAATAATATGAACAAAGCACCAGAAGAGATAGTGCAGGAATTATCAACCTATTTTTTGAAGGTGTACAACTCAATCCCTGTGAAAGTCAAGCCACCCCCCAGTGTTGTGTAGTTGTGGTATGCTAATTCCTTCAACAATGATTTCTCCCTGTTGTTGGGAGAAAGAATATCAATGAGTCTAGATGCTATAATGAGAAACGATGTTGAAGTCGAAGTAAACATGATGGCGTCAAGAAAAATAAAACCAAGGTTCAACCGAGGCGACAAGAGACCCTAGTGAGATGCACAACCATCGACGTCACAGTCCTCAGATGACAAGTTTGACATGATGATGAAGACCATGGAGAATTTTATGGAGAGAATGTCCATCGAAGACAAACCTACTACCCGAGAAGAACGACCCACATCCCAGGAATCAAAACATCAGAAGGGGTCAAATCCCTCAGATTAGACAAAGGGAATAGAAATAAAAAAGGGATCAAGGTGACCAGCAGACGATACCTCCTTTCCAGAATAACTACACAGATTAGGATTTCAACCGGATGTTCGATGACCAGATGCATTGTTGCGATGACAAAAACCTGTGTGTGCTCTTGACAAAGAGAGAGAATGATCGGTATATGAGCAAAAGTGAAGAATTTGTGTTGGAGACCGATGATGATATGATACTCAAAATAGATGATGTGATGTCTTGGGAGATAGAAGAGTTTAGGAAAGGCTATCAAAACACCATCATTTAGTTCCATAAGAAGTACAACCTCTGAAGCAAAGACGTACCTACTGATTTGTAGCAAACGAGCCCCATAAGGAAGCCTCCAGTGGGCATCCCTTCCATAAGCTGAACAAGGTCGAACAACATGACCAAGGATGTGACAAAGAAGGCTAAGTCGAAGGAGGAGGTCCCCAAGAAACCTTCGGAGACAGGCTGGGAGGCGAGTGGAAAAGAGGTAGAGAAAACCTGCCCCCTTTCAATTTTGAACATGAAATGGCCAAAATAAAGATCTTTGTCCCATTCAATGAACTTATTAGAAAGGGTGAGTATCAAGAACAAATCATTAAAATGTTGAATATGGGGGGGACACCTGATACTCTGAATATTCAAGATGATCATCCCGCTATCATTTTTGGTCCATGTGTTGAAGATACAAATGATACCAAAGATGTCCCTCTATTCTATGTCAGTATGAAAGTCCATTACATGACCCTGCATAATGCCATGATGGATTTCTATGTGTTGCACAACCTCATGCCAAAGGTGATCATGGATGAAATGGGTTTGGATATCACCATACCATACAAAGACCATTTCTCTTTTGATTCATGGAAATTAAAGTGTTTGGGCCTTATCAAAGACCCGGTTATGTCGTTGCCTCAAATCCCTACTAAGAACATGGTCATGGACGTAGTCATTACGGACAAACCCCCAAAATTCAGCATTCTGCTATCAAGATCATGGGTTGGGAAGTTGAAGGGCACTTTGCAGATGGATATGTCATATGCCACCATCCCTGTTTTTGGCCATGACAGAAGGTTGTACAGAGAAGTGATGTTGAAATACAGGGTGAGAAACAAGATGCATCTAAACAATCATCCTATATACGCCATCGACACTGAGGTGGGTTCTTCTATATTCTACAATGACCTGAGTTTCGAAGAGGAAGAATTGATCGCCATCATAACAGTTGATGATAAAAACGTGCGGGAAACAATAGAGTACGTCAACCTAAAAGATTGCATGGAAAAAGGGGTGTGGAACATGAGTTTTGATGGCGTCAACAGAGAAGGAGTTGGGGCCATTGTATGGGTAATCCCCCCTGAAGCAAACACAAAGTTGTGCTCATACAAGCTCATGTTTGAATGTACTAACAACATGGTTGAGTATGAAGCACTAATATTGGGCTTACAAGTTTTGAAATAATTGGGCGTGTAAAAGATGGCAGTGCATAGAGATTCAAAGCTAATCATAAATCAGGTAAAGGGTGTATATCAGACCAAACACCCCATGCTAAGAGCGTACATAAATTTGGATTTGGACCTCCTCGAAGTATTTTTAGAGTATGACTTGTCCACTATCCCCAGAGAAAAAAATAATATCACTGATGTGTTGGCCACCTCGGCCTCGATTTTTAAGATCCCCATCTTCTCAAATAAAAGATACGAAATCGAGGTAAAGCATAGGCCGACAATGCCTAGTAATATCAAACATTGGCAAGTTTTTGATGACGATAAATAGGTGGAAATATTCCTCCTTATGAGGGACAAGTTCGTTAATACAAACATTGATGAGGAATGTTGTGGCGACGAAGATGAGAGCATGGGTGCATGCAATAACAACGACCCTTTCCAAAACCAAATCATGGGAAGGGACATAATACAACTGAAAAATAATATTATTCCAAAGGGGTTGGTGCCACTGGAAAATTTGTTTGACGAAAATGATGTGGCTAAGAACCCCAATATCACTACAAGCAAAGAAGACATGGAAAACTGCAACATCGAGACTGAGTAGAACCCGAATACAGTAAAATTATCAAAGGCACTCAGTCCAAAGGTCAAGAATGACTACGTAAATCTCATGAAATATTTCCCTGACATCTTTACATGGAGCTATGATGACCTGAACGTATATTACACGAAAGTAATCCAACATGTTATCCCTCTCAAGGAAGATCAGAAACCTTTCAAACATAATATGAGAAGGATAAAGCCCATGTTGTTTCTGCTGATTGAGAAGGAGGTAAAAAAGATTTTCTATGCTCAAATTATTATTTCTTTGAGATTCTCTAAATGGGTATCTAATTTCATACTTGTAAGAAAGAAAAGCGGCGATATAAGACTGTGTGTAGACTTCCGAAATTTAAACAAAGTGTCTCTCAAGGACCACTACCCCCTTCCTAAAATGGACTACATCCTACAAAAAGTGGTGGGGTCCCAGAAGATGTCTATACTGGATGGATTCTCAAGATATAATCAGATCATGGTCCACCCGAACGACAGAGAGAAAACGAATTTCACAATTCCATGGGGAACGTTCATGTATGTCAAGATGTCGTTCGGCCTGATGAACGTTGGAGCCACTTTTCAAAGAGAAATGGACATCGCATTTGATGATGAAAAGGAAAAGTTCATCATGATTTATCTGGATGACATCATAGTGTACTCTGCCTCTGACAAACAACATCTTGAGCACCTAAAGAAGGTTTTCCAGAAGTGCAGGAAGTTCACCATATCACTAAATCCAAAGAAATTGCATTTCACGGTGGAAGAAGGAAAGTTGTTAAGGCACATCATTTCCAAGGAAGGCATTAAGATAAACCCCAACAAGGTTGAAGGAATCCTTAATATCGACACCCCGCGCAATAAAAAGGAAGTGCAATCTTTCCTGGGAAAGGTAAACTTATTCAGGAGATTCATCCCAAACCTAGAGAAAATCATAAAGCACATAACTTTCATACTCAGGAAGGGAAACGAGATCAAGTGGAACCCAGAGGCCAAGAAGTCTTTTGAAGATATCAAAGTGGCGTTGACTAAAGCTCCTATGCTAGCCAGCATGGATTTTATGAAATATTTCCTCCTGTTTTCATTCGCCTCAGAACACACTATTGTCATATTGCTACTACAGAAAGATGAGCAGGACTTTGAAAAACCCATAGTCTATTTCAGTAGAACGTTGTGCGACACTTTACTAAGGTATGACATTATGGAAAAATAGGTGTATCCCTTAGTGAAAGCCTTGAAAGAGTTCATGAAATACATATTTCACTCCCATGTCATCGCTTGTGTCCCCAGCAGTTCAGTAAAGAATATCTTGACTCAACCTGGCCCGGAAGGAAGGAGAGGTAAGTAAATAGCAGCCATGCTGGAATATGATCTTGAGATCAAGCCTACAAAGATGATCAAGGGTCAGGATCTTGAAAATTTAATGGCACATTCGGACTGCGACATTGTAGGAATGAATTTCATCGTTGATCTGTCGGAATGATCTCAAGAAGAAAAAGTTTCTCAGGTACCTCAACAGTTCATTGATTTGCCATGGTATGTTGACATCATCTATGTGTTGGAGAATCTCCAGGCTCCTCCAGGTGTGAGTAAGACCAAAGCCAGGTTTCTCAAGATTAAAGCAGCTAAGTTCTGCATCCTATACAATTCACTTTACTGGAAATACCCCGAGGGAATATTGTTGAGTTGTTTGTTGGAAGATGATGTGAAGCGGGCTATACAAGAATTTCATAAAGGAGACTATAGAGGAAACCACTATTGGAATAAAACCATGCACAAAATCCTAAGAGAAGGTTATTACTGGCCTATAATTTTCAGTGACGTGTATAAAGAGATCTCCAACTGCCATGAATGTCATATTTTCGACGGAAGAAGAAAGTTGCAACCCCTACCACTAAATTTGATCTCAGTCGAAGCACCTTTCATGCAGTAGGGTCTAGATTTCATAGGAGATATAAATCCTCCATATTACACGCAACACAAATGGATACTCACAACCATCAACTATTTCACAAAATGTATAGAGGCGATCCCCACAAAGAAAGCTATCGACGCAGTCATCATCCAATTCCTGGAGACAAACATCTTGTTGAGGTTCAGGTGTCCCGTTAATATCATAATAGAAAATGAAGCCGCATTCAAGTCTAAGAGGATGGATAAATTTTGTCAGGATTATAAAATAACCATGGGCCATTCCATGGTGTACTATCCACAAGTAAACGTGTTAGCAGAATCCTCAAATAAGAGCCTAACCATGATCATCAAAAGACGCCTGCAAGATAACAAGAGAGCCTGGCATAAAAATATTATCTACGCATTGTGGGCAGATCAGGTTACCACCAAGAAGTATTTATCAACGTCACCTTTTAAGATCATTTCTGGTGCATACGCAATCTTCCCTACTTTAGTAGGACCGCCCATCAGGAAGTTGTTACAAGAACAGGAGGTCGAACCAAATGATGCACAAAATAGAATAAACCCACTAATTCACACACAACAGGCGAGGGAATAGGTGTATAATCGATCACAACTCCATCAGGAGAAGATAAAGAAATCTTTCGATAAGCATTCTAAGCCAGAGGATTTCTAGTTGGGTGATCTAGTCTTGATATGGGACACGAGAAATGAGGAAAAAGGAAAGCATGGAAAGTTCGACCATCTTTAAACAGGTTCGTTCATAATCATTGATCATTTTGGGAGAAATGAATATTTCCTAGAAGGATTAGATGGAGAATGTTTTGGTTGGGGGCCTGTAAATGGTAGGTTCCTCAAACATTACCTGATGAAATAAAAATTGTTTAAGTCATTCATCGTTGTAAATAATGTATAAATTTTAATACAAATTATGTATTGCCTAGATTCTCCTGATCTAACAATTATATGCATACATAATCACTTCTACAAATATTCTTGCAGAATTTAAAACACGATTGCCAATTGTAATATCAAGAATAAAGATCAATCACACATAACACAGATGTTTTACCGGGAAAACATAAAGCTAAAAACCCCATTGTCATATATTATGTATATATCATGGATCATGAAAAAATCTCATACAAAACTCTAATCTAAGATCTCTCAATACAATATACAATCGTCTCACACTATCATACAAAAACGAACAAATTCATGTGCCAATTTACTGCTTCCAGACAGTCTGCCTCGTCTGTGTAGATCCCTGCTAATGGAAATCCCTGCAATGAATTAATTCCTCTTTCCTAGGCTGTGCAATCCTCATGGGAACATCCATTGTGTGTTTGGTTGCATGAGTGCACTCCCTAATGTCACAATTGATAGTCAAACTGTCCCTTTCACCTGTTATCTCAATTGGGTCTCCACTGGATCTGACATGCATGTAGTTAACAGTGGTAAATATTCAATTGTAAGTGAGATCACTGATTTTGAATTAATTAATAATTAATTCACTAATCTGTCACTAGTGTAAGTTCAGTTACAACTAGTACAACTAAGCTTAACTCACTTAACCGAGTTAAACTACTTCACAACTCACATAACTACACATCCAACTCTGTTACAACTTCAAATCACTCAGTTACAACTAATTCAACTTGCATGTCCCACCAGTCAACCTTTGAACTCGAATTTCCTATAGCTAACTCATTTTCCACTTCAGTTAACTATTTCCAAGGGCTCATTGAGAATAGACAAATATTTATTGTCCAACTTTTATTAAGGGATAATAATAATCGACATGCATCTATAAATAGAATTCACTCACCATCTATAAATAGGCATCATCTATAAATAGAATTTTCTTATCATATAAAAATATAGTTCCACCTAAAAATAGACTGATGCTCCATCCTAGTGTAGGTGCATAATTTTCACTGGGATCTTCTTGTTGAATCTCAACACTCCCTCTCAACAAGAAAGGGATTATCCTTCACCCTGATCCTGTCTCTATGGTATTCGAATTTTCTCCTGGTGAGCACATTTGTCATAATTTATGCATCCTGATCTTCTGTACGAATGTACTGAAGCAACATGATATTTCGCTTCATACAATCTATGATATGATGATACCGGATATATATATGCTTAGATCTATCATGAAACATAGAATTAATAGAGAGTTTGATGCAACTCTGATTATCACAATGAATCATTGTCATATATAAATGAGAACCAAACAACCAACCAAGATCTTTCTCATCTAGATAGCCTCACATGCAGCTTGAATTGCTTCCATGTATTCTGCTTCTGCTGAACTGAGTGCCACGGATCTCTACTTTCTATTTTACCAAGAAGCAGTTGTAGATTCGATACTAAAGATCCCCTTTGATGTGCTCTTTCTGTCCATTGGGATGCCTGCCCAATATGCATCCATGAATCCATGCAACTTTACCTCATTTTTCTATCTGTACCATAAGCCATACTCAGATGTGCCCCCCAGGTATCTCAAGACATGCTTACCTACCTTCCAAAATATCTTTGTAGGCTTAACCATTGCTTGACTCAGCTAGTTAACTGCATAGAAAATGTATGGTCTTGTGTTCACTAGATACATTAGCAAACCCGTTAACTGTCGATAGATAGTAGCATCCACTACCTCTCCAGAAGTAGCATCCTCTTTCCTCCAGTTTCCTCGAAGAGGAGTATCCATGAGTTTGTGGCCCTCCATATGAAACTTACCTAGTATCTCCCTTGCATAGTTTCCTTGAGACACAAAAATTTCACCATCTCACTGCCATATTTTCAATCCAAGGAAATAATGAAGAAGAACCATATCCCTCAAATCAAACTCCTTTACAAGGTCCTCCTTGCATGAGTGTATCAACAGCTCATCACTAGTCAGTATTAAATCATCAACATAAAGAGAAATGATTAAAATATTACCCTCCACCACAATTTGGTATAGGTTTGCATCTGCTTCACTTTTGGTGAAGCCCAGTCCGGTGAAATAGTTGTCTATCCGAGTGTACCAAGCATGGGGTGCTTGCTTCAGCCCATACAATGCTCTTTTGAGTTGGCACACATGCAACTCACTGCTGAAGATCTCAAATCATTCAGGTTGATCTATGTACACTTGTTCCTTAATGATCCCATTGAGAAACGTAGTTTTTACATCCATATGATCAATGCACCAGGCCATCTGCGTTGAGAGTGCAAAGATGGATATTATGGAAGAGTATCGTGCGACAGGTGAAAAGGTCGCATCATAATCTATCCCCTCGATCTGTGAGAAGCTCCGAGCCACAAATATATCCTTGTATTTCTCCACACTCACATCAACATCTTTCTTTACCTTATAGACCCATCTCGAACCTACAACTGATTTGTCAACCAGTCTTGGGACAATTTCCCATGCACTATTTTTGACAATGGAGTCATACTCCTCCACTGTTGCATCAAACCAAGTCGAATCCTACACTGCTTCCTAAAAGGAAGATGGTTTAGTCACAATACATTTTCTCATGAGATACATGTATCCAGTAAATCGATCAGGAGATTGTCTCTGTCTGCATTGTGAAGTAGGGGATCCTACATTCTGTGCAACATCTAGTCTCAATCTATCAACTTTCGTGGTGTGCTTTCTACCATTTCTGATGGATGGATCTGCATGAGTGGCTTCCTACACTCCATGAACCTCCTCATGTGGTTGATCCACATATTGAGACTCATCTTTGGGAACCAATAGTTCCTCCTCTGCATGCAAGTCTATCTCCCTCTCAAGCGACAACCTCATGGATTTCCCTTCATTGAATTTTATATCTTGTCGCATAACATTCATCTTACTGTTAGGAAAATACACACGATAATTATGGGGTGTTTTTGTGTACCCAAAAAATACCCCAACTTCAGCAATTGGCTCCAGCTTCTTCCTGGCGTTCTTGGTCACATGCACATAAATAGATGAGAAAAAAATCTTAAAATGAGAAACATCAGGTTTCTTACCAGTGAAATCTTCTTCATGTGTACTCATGCCAAGTACTTTATGAGGACAACAGTTTTGCACATAAACTGCAGTGTTGCATGATTCCACCCACAAATGCATTGGTAGGCCCTGATCATGCAAAATTGCTCGTGCTGCACCCACGATCGTTATGCTTTTCCTCTCTGCAACCCCATTTTTTTGTTGGTTATGAGGCACTATGAGTTCTCTTCGAATTACTTCTTTACTGTAGAAGTCTTTGAATTCGTTAGAGATGTATTCTCCACCATTATCGCTCCTCAGAGCCTTCACTTGATTCCCCGACTCTTTCTCCACCAATGATTTAAACTCACGGAACTTTGAGAATGTTTGATCCTTCTTCTGCATGAAGAATATCTAGCATTTATGAGAAAATTCATCAATAAAAATAACATAATACTTATGTTTTGTTGTTGAAGCAACTGAAAATGGTCCACACACGTCTGTGTGAATTCTCTCTAGGATCACTGAAGCAGGATTCTCCTTTTCATGAAAGGTGGACTTTACGTACTTCCCCACGGTGCAACCCTTGCACTGATCTAACTGATATTTGATGCATGATTTTCAAGGCTCCATGATGAAGATGGCCCAATCCCCTATGCCATAATTCGACCTCATCCCAACTCACAACTTTTTCTACCTTTCCCATCATGAAACCGCAACCATCTACCTCCAACTTGTAGATATTCTTAACTCAAATCCCTATATTCTTGACTTGACCCGTTGTTTTATGTCGCAGGAAGGCTTTTCCATCATTGAAAACAACATCATAGCCTCTGTCCTCCAACATTGCGACTGAGACCAAGTTTTTCTTCAAACCTAGAACATGCATAACATATTTCAATTGAAATGGTTTACCTAACTCCCTCTTAAAGGTAATGGTATCAATTCCATTCGAACTGTATCATCCATCATCACCCATCTCTATATGCATTTTCAAATCTCTCTCCTCCAAGTCACTGAAAAGCTCCTTATCTCCCGTCATGTGGAAGGAAGCGCCACTATCCAAATACCACATCGATCCAATGCACTTGACACCATGCATGTGATCAAGGAGAAGTCAAGTTCAAATTTCGAGGCAAGGGCCTCACCAGCTACAGCTCCAACAACCTTCTTTTTCTTCTTCTTCTACAGACAATTAGTAGCGAGATGCCCATGTTCGTAACAGTGAAAACACTTAACTTTGGACAAATCCAACTTCTTGCCTTTAGACTCGGATCTTGAATGGAATTTATTCCCCTTCCCTTTCCTTGCCTTGGTATCCAAAGAACAATCCTCTTCATCATCATGCTTTGATGAAGAGCCATCTCTGGTCTTCCGCCTGAACTCCTCCTACACTAGATCTGACCATAGTCGTTCTCAATCTGGAAATTTTTCCCTTCCATTGATAGAGTATTGATAACCGTGCCAACTCTTGGGAATTCTTAGGAGAGCCAAGATCACCAAATCATCATCAATGACTATTATTCCTACACTCCCCATCTCATCCTGAAATTGGAAAAACTTCGTGAGATATTTTGGAATGGAGTCACCCTTCTCCATCTTGATCTTCTTGAGTTTATCTTTGAGCGCCAATTTCCTATGGTCGTTGTTGTTTTGGAATAGATTCGTCAAAGTATTCCACATTACATATGGTGTGACTTTCCCATGGAGGCTTGAGACAATGTGGTATCGTACTCCCTCCAACAAGATCATCCTCGCCTTTGCCACTTTCTTTTTCCATGCATCAAGATTTGCAGTGTCTGCAGCATCTGGCTTAGGAACATATTTGTCATTGAATTCCTTCAAGCCATTGTCTTCGAGTACTACCTCCATCCTGTCCTTCCAAGCAATGTAGTTCGAGATTCCCTCAAGTGCATACTCTAACCTCAAGCAATTTAAATCCATTTCGATCTTTAATTAGTTGTAGCACCGAGAAAGTCTTTCTACAAATTCATACTCTATCCAATCACAAACTCAACTTCTGCAATTTTTTGCGCTTTGATACCATGTAGAAATTTTAATACAAATTATGTATTGCCTAGATTCTCCTGATCTAACAATTATATGCCACTGTTAAATACAGAATCTCTTCTAAAAATATTCTTGCAGAATTTAAAACACGATCGCCAATTTCAATATCAAGAAGAAATATCAATCACACATAACACATATGTTTTACTGAGAAAGCATAAAGCTAAAAAATATTATTAATGGATAATAATAGTTGACATACATCTATAAATAGAATTTTCTCACCATCTATAAATAGAATTTGCTCATCATCTAAAAATAGACTTCCACCTAAAAATAGCCTGAGGTTCCATCCTAGTGTAGGTGCGTAATTTTCACTAGGATATTCTTGTTGAATCTCAACACTCCCTCTCAACAAGAAAGGGATTATCCTTCACCCTGGTCCTGTCTCTATTGTATTCAAATTTTCTCATGGTGAGTGCCTTCGTCAGAATGTCTTCATCCTGATATTCTGTAGGAATGTACAAAAGAAACATGATCTTTTGCTGCACACAATCTCTGATATGATGATACCGAATATCTATATGCTTATATCTATCATGAAACATAGGATTAATTGATATTTTAATGCAACTCTGCTTATCACAATGAATCACTGTCGGATCTAAATGAGAACCAAACAAACCAACCAATATATTTCTCATCCAGATCGCCTCACATGCATCTTGACTCGCTGCCATGTATTTCAATTTCACTAAAATGAGTGCCACGGAGCTCTGCTTCCTGCTATACCAAGAAACAGTTGTATATATGATACTAAATATCCCCCCTAATGTTCTCTTTCTGTTTGTTGGGTTTCCCGCCCAATCTGCATCCGTGAATCCATGCAACTTCACCTCATTCATCTGTCTATACTATAAGCCATACTCAGATGTGCCCCTCAGGTATCTTAGGACATGCTTACTCGCCTTCCAAAAGAGCTTGGTAGGCTTAAACATCATTTGACTCAGCAGGTTAACCGCATAGCAAATGTCTGGTCTTGTGTTCACTAGATACATTAGATAACCCACTAACTATCGATAGACGCATCCACTACCTCTCCAGAAGTAGCATCCTCTTTCCTCTAGTTTCCTAGAAGAGGAGTATCCATGGGTTTGCATCCCTCCATGTGAAACTTACCCAGTATATCCCTTGCATACTTTCCTTGAGACACAAAAAGTTCACAATCTCACTGCCATATTTCCAATCTAAGGAAATAATGAAGAAGGACCATGTCCTTCATATTGAACTCCTTTGCAAGGTCCTCTTCAAACGTCATATTAGAGAATCCATTGAAATATGTAAACATCTTAGTAACCTTAACAGAGATAGTGGGTTAGAACTGAGCAAAAACCGGCTCCCCCTGATCCACAAAAAACAACAATAATCATTGGTAATTTTCATTTCTTATTATAAATTAATTTATTCATAAGAAAACCCCTCCCAATTAACTATAATTCGAAGACAACCTAATAACCTCTTAAATAACCTAAGAACATAATTGATTAATATCAAAAATTAACCCTGAAGTAATAAACACTTAGAATATAGATTAACAAGAAGGGAAAACCCTATTATCTTATAAATTACTTAATACCTATAACCTAACCCTAAAACATATTCATCTAAATGAAGACATCAATACAGAACATTAAATTAATAATAATCGATTATTTACCTTATAACCCAAAACAAACACATTTAGAAACCCTAATATTAAACTCATAAACAAACATTTAATTCTTCTTTTTAATTATTTAGTTTATACCTTAACCTTAGATTATAATACCTTAACCCTAAAATAAATTTAATAATCCACTTTTTACTTATTAACTAAACCCTAGAACATTAAATAATGATAAAATAAAAAACCCTAAATTAATAATAAACTATTATAAACTTAAATAAACAAATTAATAAACCCTATAAATCTTAGAAAATAATTAAATTTATTAAATAATTCTACTTTAAACCTAGCCGACACTGAAAAATTTCCCACACTTCCAATATTTATACCAGATATTCCCCTTTTTCTTAACCCAGGCTCATTGTCCTAAACATGGATCCTGATTTGGATCCGAAACGTCGACAGTCTATTAACAACACTGTGGCTTTTTCGATCAAAACCGAAAATCCCAACCACTACAATCTCACTCATCAAGGTCCTCCTTGCATGAGTGTATCAGCTTCTCATCACCAGTCAGTATTAAATCATCAACATAAAGAATAATGATTAAAATCTTACAATCCACCACAATTTGGTATAGGTTTGCATCCACTTCACTTTTGGTTAAGCCTAGTCTGGCTTAATAGTTGTCTATCTGAGTGTAGCAAGCACGGGGTGCTTGCTTCAGCCCATACAATGCTCTTTTGAGTCAGAACACATGTGAATTGTTGTTGAAGATCTCATATCCTTCAGGATGCTCTATGTACACTTCTTCCTCAATGATCCCATTGAGAAACATAGTTTTTACATCCATATGATGAATGCACCAGCCCATCTACGCTGAGAGTGAAAATATGGATCTTATGGAAGAGTACCTTGTGACAGGTGCAAAGGTCTCATCATAATCTATCCCCTCGATATGTGAGAAGCCCTGGGAAACAAATATGGCCTTTTATTTATCCACACAACCATCAATAGCTTTCTTTACCTTGTGGATCCATCTCGAACCTAGCACTAATTTGTCGACCGATCTTGGGACAATTTCCCATTCACTTCTTTTGACAATGGAGTCATACTCCTCCACCATTGCATCAACCCAAGTGGGATCCTGGATTGCTTCCTAAAAGAAATATGGTTCAGTCACAATACATTTTCTCATGAGAGCCATGTATCTATTAAATCGATCAGGAGACTGTCTTTGTCTGCATTGTGAAGTAGCAACTCCTACATTTTGTGCAACATCTAGTCTCAATCTATTAGCTTCTATGGTGTGCTTTTTGCCATTTCTTTTGGATGGCTCTGCATGAGTGTCTTCCTCCACTCCATGAACCTCCTCATGTGTTTGATCCACATCTTGAGACTCATCTTTGGGAACCAATAGTTGCTCCTCTACATGCAAGTCTAGCTCCCTCTCAAGCGACAACCTCATGGATTTCCCTTCATCGAATTTTATATCTTGTCGCATAATAGTCATATTACTGATAGGAAAATACACACGATAATTATGGGGTGTTTCTATGTACCCCAAAAATATCCCAACTTTAGCAATCGGGTCCAGCTTCTTCTTGGCATTCTTGGTCACATGCACATAAACAGATGATCCAAAAATATTAAAATGACAAACAACAGGTATCTTACCAATGAAATCTTCTTCAAGTTTACTCATGCCAAGTACTCTTTGAGAACGATTTTGCACATAAACCACACTGTTTCATGCTTCTGCCCACAAATGCATTGGTAGGCCCTGATCATGCAACATCACTCGTGTTGCACCCATAATCATTTTGTTTTTCCTCTCTGTGACCCCATTTTGCTGTGGGTTATGAGGCGTTATGAGTTCTCTTCAAATTCCTTCTTTGTTGCATAAGTCTTTGAATTCGTTAAAGATGTATTCTCCACCATTATCGCTCCTCAGAGCCTTCACTTGCTTCCTTGACTCTTTCTCCACCAATACTTTAAACTCGTAGAACTTTGAGAATGTTTAATCCTTCTTCTGCATGAAGAAGATCCAACATTTACGAGAAAATTCATCAAAAAAAATAACATAATACTTATGTTTTGTTGTTGAAGGAAGCGAGAATGGTCCACACACGTCTATGTGAATTCTCTCCAGGATCACCGAACCATGGTTCTCCTTTTCATGAAAGGTGGACTTTACATACTTCCCCATGGTGAAACCCTTGCACTGATCTAACTGAGAAAGTGTTCCCATTGGAATTCTAGTATAGATTTGTTGCATGATTTTGAAGGCTCCATGATGAAGATGGCCCAATCACCTATGCCATGATACACCCTCATCCAGGCTCACAACTTTTTATACCTTTCCCGTCATGGAAGCGTATCCATCTACCTCTAACTTGTAGAGATTCTTAACTCGAATCCGTATATTCTTGACTTGACCCATTGTTTTGTGTCACAGGAAGGTTTTTGCATCACTGAAAACAACATCATATCCTTTGTCCTCCAACATTGTGACTGAGACCAAGTTTTTCTTCAGACCTGGAACATGCATAACATATTTCAATTGAAATGGTTTACCTGAATCGCTCTGAAAGGTAATGGTACCAATTCCAGTCACATTGTATCATCCATCGTCGCCTATCTCTATATGCATTTTTATATCTCTCTCCTCCAAGTCACTTAAAATCTCCTTATCTCCCATCATGTCGAAGGAAGCACCACTATCTAAATACCACACCGATCCCAATGCACTTGACACCATGCATGCCATCAAGGAGAAGTCAAGCTCAAATTGTGAGGCAAGGGCCTCACCAATTGTAGCTCCAACAAACTTCTTGTTCTTCTTCTTTTGCGGACAGTTAGTAGCAAGATTCCCATGTTCGTGACAGTGAAAACACTTCACTTTGGACAAATCCAACTTCTTGCCTTTAGACTCGGATCTTGAATGGAATTTATTCCCCTTCCCTTTCCTTTCCTTGGAATCCAAAGCACAATCATCTTCATCATCATGCTTTGATGAAGAGCCATCTCTGGTGTTCTGTCTGAACTCCTCCTACACTAGATCCAACCATAGTCATTCCCAATCTAGAAATTTTTCCCTTCCATTGACAGAGTCTTGATAACTGTGAGAACCCTTGGGAATTCCTAGGAGAGCCAAGCTCACCAAATCATCATCAACAAATGTTATTCCCAAACTCCCCAGCTCATCCTAACATTGGAAAAACTTCCTGAGATATTTTGGAATGGAGTCACCCTTCTCCATCTTGATCTTCCTGAGTTTATCTTTGAGCGCCAATTTCCTATGGTCACTGCTCTTTTGGAATAGATCCATCAAAGTATTCCACATTGAATATGGTGTGACTTTCCCATGTAGGCTTGAGACAATGTGGTCTTGTACTCTCTCCAATAGGATCCTCCTCACCTTTGCCACTTTCTTTTTCCATCCATCAAGATTTGGAGCGTCTGCACCATCTGGCTTAGGAACATCTTTGTCAACGAATTCCTTCAATCCAATGTCTTTGAGTACTAACTCCATCCAATCCTTCCAAAAAATGTAGTTGGAGATACCCTCAGGTGCATACTCTAACCTAAATCCATTGAAATCCATTTCGATCTTGAATCAGTTGTAGCACCTAGAAATTCTTTCTGCAAATTTGAATTGTATCCAATCACAAACTCAGCTTCTGCAATTTTCTATGATTTGATACCATGTAGAAATTTTAATACAAATTATATATTGCATGGATTCTCCTGATATAACAATTATATGTCATTGTTAAATACATAATCACTTCTAAAAATATTCTTGCGTAATTTAAAACACGATCGCCAATTTCAATATCAAGAAGAAATATCAATCACACATAAAATAGATGTTTTACCAAGAAAGCATAAAGATAAAAACCCCACTATTATATATTATGTATATATCATGGATCATGAAACAATATCATAAAAAACTCTAATCCAAGAGCTCTCAGTAAAATATACAATCGTCTCACACTGTCATACAAAAACTAACAACTTCATGTGCCAATGTACTGCTTCCAGACAACCTGCCTCCTCTATGCAAATCCCTGCTAATGGAAATCCTTCCAATGAATGAATTCCTCTTGCCTAGGTTGTGTAATCCTCATGGGAACATCCATTTTGTGTGTGGTTTCATAATTTCACTCACTAATGTCACAATTGATAGTCAAACTGTCCCTTTCACCTACTATCTGAACTGGGTCTCCACTGGATCCGACATGCATGTGGTTAACAGTGGAAAATCTTCAGTTGCATGTGAGATCACTGATTTTGAATTAATTCACTGATCTCTCACTAGTGTAATTTCAATTACAACTTGTACAACTGAGCTTAACTCACTTAACCGAGTTAAACTACTTTACAACTCACATAACTACACATCAAACTTTGTTACAACTTCGAATCACTCAATTACAACTAATTGTTGATACTGAGAATATTGGTGTTGATATTGGTGAATCAGTATCAAGTACAATTTAAAACCTTTTTCAACTTATACTTAAACCATTCAATTATATCCCATGAGCAATGAACAATAGTATAAGAGTTACACCAATACACCACAATACACCATGCACAATATATGAGAAATAATCAATAGTTATTGTTCAAGGAAAGTAATGACTTCCAAAGGTCGCTACAGCTTCCAAATGTAAAGGGAGGGATAAACCTACAACTTCCAAATCTTCTATTTACACCATTCATTTTTCTTGCGTATGTGTTCCTCTCATTGATTATGCAATTAATTGCCTTATGTCCAAAAATTTTGCAAGTATAGCAATGACCAAGAAAGAAATTTTAATACCTTTCATTAAGTGGGCTTCTCTATGATGTAATCCATCTGGGTTCATGATATATTCTTCTGTAGTTTCCTTTATACTGATTTAAGCTTATTTTATTCCTGAAGGTAGGAGGTCTTCTTGGATATTCATCTTTTTTTTAATCATTCCTTCTTTCTAGTATCCTGGTCCACTTCTCATCAACTATCTATGTATCTCTTTCTTCAACCTTCTTATTGGTATTTCCATCTTCTTTGTATGAAGTTTCACCCATGCATCCAAGATGTGTTATGATGTAGACCCCCAAACCCTCGGGCCCAAATCCGCTCAGGATCGTTCCAAAATTCCCTTGAGCCAAAGCGACTCTTTTGTTTCTCGCTGGAATGTCCAATGAATCCACGGGTCCTTTGTAAAAATCGTCCTATGTAGATTTACTCCAGGGTCAGCCTTACGCTTCTATACGACCATGATTTGGTCCTTACACAGACTTCTCTCACAACTCGGAAGTTCGCGACTGGAATCCCCTCAACTTCTCATTTTCCAACCTCCGATGCCCGAGATCATGATATGGGTATAGCTCCTTCTTTGTCAGTGCCCACCATGTGTGACTGTCGGCTAGGGATAAGCACTAGCACCTCTCGCAACTTCATGACCTCATGAGTTGGAGTATTGAACCTTGGCACTCTGCCCTTGCGAAACCCTAAGACGCGATAGTTGACTTCCCTTTGAATACTTCTCACAACTTGCAATATTGCGAGTTGGAGCGTAGAGCCTTCATGCTCCTCCTTTTCGAAATGCCAAGATGCGATAGGGAAACTATGGGTTGACCCCTTGGTGCACGAGTACATGCCACCTGTCACCCTTGCGGTCCCCACCTGACAGATGTGTCACGCATTCACACGAGCTCTCGGCTCTCACCACTTCGCAACTCCCGCAGTTGAAACTGACTCCTCCCAACCTCCGAAACCCGGATACGCGATATAGAGAAGAGGTTTTTGATCCCATGGTTGTTCCTGCTTGTTCAGATCCAACGACCTAGATCTCTTATACCACTTCTCGCAACTCAGAACTTTATGACTCTAAGGGTCTGGTCTTCCACCTCCAAACTCATGAACGCCGAGTTCGAGAAATGATCCAACACTCAACTTGACCAAAATCAACGGTCCTCATTGGTTCTTGAACCCAAAAGGATGAGTTCATTCAACCTCTATCCACCTTGCAGCTTATCTAGATCCTATGGTCCTTGTGACTTCGCGAGTTCTCCACAGATAATTTTTACCATTCAATTCCTTCCTCAATGGCTTCTATGAGACAAATCAACGTCCTCCCTCCTGAGCTTTACTTCTGCGAGATAAATTCTATGTTGTCTCCCTTTGAATAATTCAAAGGTACTATACCTCCTCGAGATTTAACTTGCAAACTCAAAACTCCAAAGGACTCTTGCACGCACTCCTTGCGACACTCTTTCAAATACTTCAAATTATTTTATTCTTCGACTCTGTGCACCCTCTGCAGCAATAGTCCTTCAACTCTCCCCTTGGTTGATAAGTTCCATATTTCAACCCACCTGCACACACCTTGCACGGCCTCTGTTCTTTGCCTGCACTTCTGCTGGAATGAGAATAATGGTATCTCTCCTGAGCTTTCTGAAATAGAACTCAGAAACCTTGTCAATGCACACCTTGCGGACACTTCACTGCACTCCTTGCAGGAACTTCTCTCAGGATGAGAAACAATTGAAACTCATTCTCTTTCTCTCTTAGATTTCAAACATTCAATATGAAATCATACATACACACAATATTAAAACAAATGCATAACAGAGAGAATAGAACAACTCTAAGCATACCATTCAGCATGTACAAACAGAAAACATCATAACACCATGAAATCTGATTCAAAGCTTCTTATATTATTTCAAGCTTCTATACATGGGTCTTTCTCTACAACTCTCTGCTACAACTCTCCAGCTTATGAAATTCTGAATGATGATGATAATGTTACAATGATACAAGGGTGAGGGTTTCTATATCCATTTTCCCTCCTACTTCCTAAACTGTCTAATCTATGAATTCAAATCTACTTACTTTCATTAACTATGCATAAATGCCTCTACATTCTTTAGATGAGATTGAATCGCTCATGATTTGTTTACAATATGCAAGTACGCTTCCCTTTAACCATTACATTAATGCTTCAAAAAAATTTCAAAAAATGTGCTCTGGTGCTTTTCCAGCCATCTTCTGCCTTCACTCTCATTTGTCTACTGACAATGCTCCTTCATCATACTCTCTCGCTTGAAAATTTTCATGAACTCTTGTTCATGAGCTATTGCACGGTCTGTCCATGCTTCTGAATTTCTGCTTCATCTTCCCAACTGGCATATTCAACTGGATTCCCCTTCCATTTGACTAAGTATTCAAAATACTCCTTTCTCCTGGTCATTTTGCTAACCCTCTTGTCAATTATTCTTTCCATCTGTGGCTTTTCAACTACAGACATTTGTTTTTTCCACTGAATTTCTTTATGTTCTTCCTCTTCTCCTATTTCTTCATCTCTGTAAGGGTACAAATACAAAATATTGAATATCGGTGAGATTTCGATCCCATCAGGTACTTCAATCTCATATGCATTTGCCCCAAATTTCCTTATGACCTTGCATGGTCCAATATTTTTCATCTTCAATTTGTTATATGGTCCCCTTGGGAACCTCTCCTTCCTCAGATGTGCGATAATCAGATCACCAAATTCAAATTGAAGCTCTCGCCTGTGTTGATGTACTCTGTTTTTATACTCCTGGCTTGAACTCTACAATCGCTCCTTGACTTGGCTGTGAAGCTCCTTCATTGCTTCTACAAAGTCCTCTGCACTAGCACTCCTGAATTCATTTCATTCTAAATCTTTCAATTCAAAAAATCCCCTTGAATGCATTCCATATAAAATCTAGAACGGACTCTGCCATGTGCTTCTGTTGATCGAATCATTATAAGCAAATTCTGCATGTGGAAAAATGTGATCCCACTGACTGTGGTGTTCATTCACTAGGCTCCTCAGCAAATCTCCCAAGATTTTGTTCACAACTTCTGTCTGCCCATCCATCTGAGGATGATAAGCTGAGCTTAAAGACAAACTTGTCCCCAACTTCTTCCATAAAGTCCTCCAGAAATGTCCCATGAACTTGGTATCTCGATCTAAAACTATACTCCTTGGCAAGCCGTGAAGTCTGACGACTTCTTTACAAAACAAGTTCGTAATATGATTTGCGTCATTGGTTTTCTGGCATGGTATGAAATGTGCCATCTTTGAAAATTTGTCAACTACCACAAAGATTGAATCATAGTTTCTATGTGTTCTTGGAAGTCCCAATATAAAATCCATGCTCACTACGTCCCATGGCCTTTCTAGTATGGGTAATGGTTGGTATAACCCTGTGTTCTGCCTTTTCCCTTTAGTGTGCTGACAAATTCTGCACCTATCCACAAATCTCTTAACATCTGTCCTCATTCCTAGCCAAAAATATGAGCCATTCAATTTTGAGAACGTATTTTTATGACCAAAATGTCTGGCCAATCCTCCACTGTGTTTTTCCTTCAACAGGTTCTCCCTCATGGAGCATTTTTGAATACATAGTTGATTGCCCATGAATAATAATCCATCCTAAATCATATATTTGGTCCATTGGCTTCTGTCCCTAAGAACTGGATTCTCAGACACCTCATACGCTTCCTTAAAATCTGGATCATCTCTATACATTTCTTTGAGGTTATCAAAACCCAAAGTCTTGACTCTGAATTCCTGCATAAGCAAACATTTCTTGCTCAAAGCATCAACAACTTTGTTAGTAGTTCCAGAAATATGTTTAATTACAAAAGTAAAATTCTTCATGTATTCAACCCGTTTAACATGTTTTTGGTTCAACTTCTCTTGTTGAGTCATGAATTGTAAAGCATGATTATCACTGTACAAAACAAACTCTTTAGGAACCAAATAATGTCTCTATTTCTTCAGCGCTTGTATGACAACATAGAATTCCTTGTCATATGTTGAGTATTTAATCTTCACTTGATTCAGCTTCTCGTTGAATTATGTGACCGACCTGTCATCCTGGCTCAAGACTGCTCCAATTGTAAACCCACTCGCATTACACCTGACCTGAAACATCTTGTTAAAGTCTGGAAAAACCAAAATCGGTTGCTCAGTGATCTTCTTCTTCAAAATATTGAAAATTTTCTCTTCTTCCTCTATCCAATGAAAAGAGTTGTGTCTTTTCTTCATCGTATCCATCATCGGTGCGCTAATTCCACTGAAATTTTTGATGAATTTCCTATAGAAACTAGCTAAACCATGGAAGCTTCGAACTTCAAACACACCTTTCAGTAATGGCCAATTCTTAATTGCATTTACCTTTTTCAGGTCCATCTTCAACTCATTTGCAGAGATAACAAAACCCAAATAAATGAGTTATGTCCTCATAAATGATGATTTCTTCATATTTATCAGCAATTTCTCTTGTTGTAATCTCCTCATCACTGTAGCTAAATGCTTTGTGTTCTACTTCTGTCTTGCTAAAAATCAATATATCATCAAGATATACAATGATGAATTTCCCAATGAAATCCTTTAGGACTTCATTCATCAATATCATGAAAACACTGGGTGCATTTGTTAAGCCAAATGGCATTACAAACTATTCATACAACCCCTCATTCATCTTGAATGTTGTATTCCATTCGTCACCTTCTCTCATTCGAATCTGATGATACCCGCTTTTCAAATCAATCTTTGAAAAAAATCTTGCTCCACTCAAGAAATCCATCAAGTCATCCATCCTTGGCAATGGAAATCTGTATTTGATGGTAATCTTATTGATCGCCCTTGAGTCTGTACACATCCTCCAGCCTCCATCTTTCTTTGGGCTGAGCATTGTTGGAATAACAGATGGACTCAAGCTCTCTCTAATCAATCCTTTGTCCATTAAGTCCTCAACTTGTCTCTTAACTTCTTCATTCTCCTGCAATGTCAATTTTTACACTACTTTGTTTGGTAAACTGGCTCCAGGTATAAGATCAATGTGATGGATTATACTCTTGATCGGTGGCAATGAACAAGGTAGTTCGTCCACTATTATATCAGCAAACTCTTCCAACAACTCCTGGATTTTCTTTGGTAAATCATCCACTCTTGTACAGGTCAAAACAATTCTAGGCTTCCTGACCACAATAAATTGTGTGTCTTCCTTCTTCTTAACCTCCTTAAGAAGTTCCTTCCCACTCATGAGAAGTATAGTGTTGCTCATTTTTGGTTTCAACTCTTTGTCCTTGATCGGCAGTAACATGTGAGTTCTCCCATTCTTCTCTAGGGTGTATGTGTTATTTCTCCCATCATGAATCACATTTTTGTCATATTTCCATGGCCTACCCAACAATAGTGATGCAGGCACGCTCCACAGGGCACGTCCACTCATAGGATCTTCTCTCCCTTCTCAGCCCGAAGAACTTAAATGTTATTCTATTTCCCTATCGGGAAATCTACACCCACAAAACTCTTCAACGCGACCCCCTTCTTACTTATCGGGGAATCGGACTTCGCGGTATTGCGAGGTCTATGGTCGAACGCTGGTGTTTTGGATCTCCGAACCCCAATGGAAGTCAATGCTAACCCTTCCTTTACCCTGTCGGGATTTCTCCTATCATGATTTCGCCACTCATGATATCAAGCAAATGGATTTACCGAACTCCGAACCCCGATGTGTCGATGCTCCAATGCACATGTGGTTTGACTATTCAATGGTTCCGTCCCCTCGTCGGGATTTCAGAATTCGCGGAATCGCGAATCCTAATGCCAAATGTTTTGGGACTTTACTTTCCCCGAACTCCAATAACGCATGCCACCTATCCTCCACTAACTCCATTGTGGCCCACGATATCTTTTAACTGTCAAGAAATCGCGTATCGCGATTTCAAATTGCAAGAGTATCCTGTCTTCGAAACTTCCGATACACCGAACCCCGACACACGATGTACGTGTAGATCCAACGGCCCTGACTGACTTGTATCAACAGCTCTACCCCTCCTGAGCTTTTAACCTCTCGAGAATACCTGCAGTATCTCCCCTGCACCTTGGTGAGATCTGTCAGCTCACGGGATGTCGCAAATCCTCCTCAGAGAATGTCGACCGCCCATTCCTCCTTTGAGAAATCTGTGGAATGACTGAGTGTTCCTCCATGGAACTCGTTCCCCTGTACGCAAGATTGCAATGCTTCTTACCAACCTTCAAAGTGCAACTTCGACCCACTGTCCTTCAACAACTCTGAGGCCTTATCCCTCTTGAGATTTTCCACGACTTCCAAGTCCTTCAAAAGTCCCTTGCACGCACTCCTTGCGGAAACCTTCAACCATGTCTTTGTGTTGAAAACCCTCGACTCTGCGCACACCTGCAGCAGCAGTATTTAAACACTTTCCTCAGGTTTGCAACCCTGAATTTTCACTCGGCCTGCGCACTCCTTGCATGACTCCGGTGCCCAACTGCACTTGTGGGTGAATGAGAACAAAAGTTATCTCTATCTGAACCTTCTTTCGACGCACTCCTTGCGAACACTTCAACTGCACTCCTTGCATGAATTCTCTGGCTCAAATAGAGAAACAATTGAAACTCATTCCTATTTCCTCTCAGACTTCACTCAAAGCATGAAATCATAAATACATCACAACAACAAATGCATAATAGGAAGAAAACATTCGAGAGCATCTCACTTAACATACATACACAGAGAATAACACAACGCCATGGATTTGAATCAATTTCCTTCTATTAATTCAAGACTTGTACATGGGTGTTCTTACACAGCTCTCTACATGCTCTTGCTCTTCCTGAATTCAATAATAATACAAATGCACAATGAGGGTGTCTATATCCCGTTTCCCTCTCTTTCCTAAAACTGTCTAATCTAATATTTCATTTCTATCTACCTATTTCATCTCAACATAAATGCCTCTATCTACTTCAGGCGAGAGCGGGGAGCTCAAGGTCTGATTACAATATACAAATGTGCTTCATTAAATTTCCTCATTAATGTTCATGTGATAGTTTCAAGGTGTTTTCAAAATTTATGTTGGTTTATCCAGCTGTCTTCCGCTTCCACACTGGCTCTCTTGATGAGTTGGCGCTGCTCTTGCATCATACTCCTCGGCTTGAAAACTTTCATGGGCCTCTGTCCATGAGCTCCTGCATGGTCTGTCCATGCTTTTGTATCTCTGCTTCAGTCTCCCAGCTGGCATATTCAACGGGATGATTCTTCCACTTGACCAGATACTCAAAGTATTATTTCCGCCTGGTCTTCTTACCCACTCGTTTATCCAGTATGCACTCCATCTGCGGCTTATCTGCAACTGGCATCTTCTTTTTCCACTGGATCACCGGCTTCTCATTTCTAGTCTTTGTTTTTTCAGCCTTATATGGGTAAAAATCAGAGATATTGAATATCGGAGATATTCCAATCCCATCGGGTAATTCAATCTCGTAAGCATTTGCCCAAACTTTTTCAAGACCTTGCAGGGTCCGATTTTCTTCATCTTCAGCTTATTGTATGTTCCCCTAGGGAACATTTCCTTTCTCAAGTGTGCCAGAACCAGATCACCGACTTCAACTGAAGTTGTCTTCTATGCTGATCTACTCTGCGCTTATACTCTTGGCTTGATTCCAACAGTCGCTCCTTCACCTTGCTGTGAAGTTCTTTCATCGCCTCAGTGAATTCTTCTGCACTAGCGCTCCTTGTTGCATCCCGTTCTGAATCCCTCAGTTCATAAATTCCCCTCAGTTGTGTGCCATATACAATCTAGAATGGACTTTGTCCTATACTCCTATTCACTGAGTTTTTATATGCAAACTCTGCCTGCGGAAATATATTGTCCCAGCTTCTGTGGTGCTCTGTCACCAAACTTCTCAGTAAATCTCCTAGACTTCTGTTTACCACTTCTGTCTATCCATCCGTCTAAGGATGATAAGCTAAACTAAATGCCAAGTTAGTTCCCATCTTTTTCCATAAGGTCCTCCAAAAATTCCCTATGAATTTTGTATCTCTGTCCAAAACAATACTCCTTGGCAACCCATGAAGTCGAACGACCTCCTTGAAAAACAGGGTTGAGATGTGAGTCACATCGTTGGTATTCTAACATGGAATGAAGTGTGCCACCTTGGAAAATATATCCACCACCACAAATATTGAATCAACACCTCTTTGTTTCTTTGGCAACCCCAATACAAAATCCATGCTAATCACATCCCACTATCTTTCAGGTATGGGCAATGGTTGATAAAAACCTGCATTCTTCTTCCTCCCCTTCGAATGCTGGAAAATCTTGCATCTGTCCACAAATATCTTGACCTATGATCACATCCTTGGCCAAAAGTATGACTCGCTCAGCTTTGCAAATGTTTTTTCATGACCGAAATGTCCAACCAATCCTCCGCTGTGTTTCTCCTTCAGCAAGTTCTCCCTCATGGAGCATTTCGGAATACATAGTTGATTTCCCTTAAACAAAAATCCTTCCTGGATCATGTACTCGACCCACTAGCTTCTATCTCTGAGAACTAGATTCTCAGCTTCTTCATACGCCTCCTTGAAATCCTGATCTTCGGCATACATGTCCCTGAGATCATCGAAACCTAGCATTTTGACTCTGAATTCCTGCAACAACAAACACTTCCTGCTCAAAGCATCAGCAACTTTGTTAGCAATACCCAAAATATGCTTAATCACAAAAGTGAAATTCTACATATACTCAACCCATTTAACATGCTTCTGATTCAACTTCTCCTGTTGAGTCACAAACTGCAATGCATGATTATCACTATACAAAACAAACTCTTTCAAGATCAAGTAATTTCTCCACTTTTTCAATGCCTGAATGATGGCATAGAATTCCTTGTCATACGTGGAGTATTTCAATTTCGCCTCATTTAGCTTCTCACTAAAATACGCAATTGGTCTGTCTTCTTGACTTAAGACTGCCTCGATTGCAAATCCGCTTGCATCGCATTTCACCTGAAATGTCCTTTGGAAATCCGGCAACACCAAAACTGGTTATTCCGTAATCTTCCTCTTCAATACATTAAAACTCTTTTTGGCCTCTTTAGTCCAGTGAAAAGATTTATGTCTTTTCTTCACTGTATCCATCATTGTTGCGCTAATTCCACTGAAATTCTGAATGAACTTTCGGTAGAAACTAGCCAATCCATGAAAACTTCTCACCTCAAAAATACTTCTCGGTGATGGCCAATTCTTGATCACTTCCACCTTCTCTGGATCCATCCTCAACTCATTCGCTAAAATAACAAACCCCAATTGAATGAGTTCTGTCTTCATGAATGAGGATTTCTTCATGTTTATCAACAACTTCTCCTACTGCAATTTCTACATCATTGTAGCCAAATGCTTCAGATGCTCTGTTGTTGTCTTACTGTAAACCAGTATGTCATCCAAACACACAATGACAAATTTCCCAATGAACTCCTTCAAGACTTCATTCATCAACCTCATGAAGGTACTTGGAGCACTCGCTAAGCCAAACAGCATAACAATCCATTCATACAAACCATCGTTTGTCTTGAATGTTGTCTTCCATTCATCACCCTCTCTCATACGAATCTGGTGATATCTGCTTTTCAAATCAATCTTTGAAAAGAATTTTGCTCCACTTAAGAATTCCATTAAATCATCCATCCTCGGTAATGGAAACCTGTACCTAATGGTTATCTTGTTGATCACGCTTGAATCAGTGCACATCCTCCAGCCTCTGTCTTTCTTCGAACTGAGTATTGTTGGAACAACACATGGACTCAAGCTTTCCCTGACCAATCCTTTGTCCAACAAATCCTGGACTTGCTTCTTAACCTATTCATTCTCCTGTGGCGTCAATCTGTACGCATCTTTTTTGGGTAAACTGGCTCCTGGTATGAGATCGATGTGATGACTCACACTCCTGATCGGTGGCAACGAATGAGGTAATTCATCCACTACAATGTCAGCGAGCTCTTCCAGTAGTTCCTGAACTTCCTCTGGTAAATCATCCACTCTTGTGCTAGCCAGAACAATTCTCGGATTCCTGACCACAATGAAATGTGGATCCTCCCTCTTCTTAACCTCAGTAAGAAGTTCCTTCCCACTCATGAGAAGGACTATGTTGCTTACTTCCGGCTTCACTTCCTTATCCTTTATCAGAAGCAACATGTGTGTCCTCCCATTCTTTTCTAAGGTGTATGTGTTCATCCGTCCATCATGAATCACATTTATGTCATATTGCCACAGTCTTCCAAGCAATAGATGACAAACATCCATAGGAATAACATCACATAATATCTTATCATTATATCCTCCTATCTTGAATTCAACCAAGCATTGTTTAGTAACAGTTACCTGGTGTCCTTTTTGTAGCCACAAAACTTTGTATGGGCTTGGATGATCAGTCGTCTCCAGCTCCAACTTCTCTACCATCTTTGTTGAAATGAGATTGTTCATGCTACCACTGTCCACTATGACCTTGCATACCATGTCCTTGGTCTTGCATGCAGTCCTAAAAAGTTTGGTCCTTTGGACTGAACTTTCCACCTCTTTCTCAGGTGTCAAAAGGACTTTTTGCATCATCAATGATCTTCTGCCTTCAGCATCTTCTGCTTCCACATCCCGCCTTTGTGCTTTGGCCATGTGAGCTTCTCTAGTTTCCTTCTTTTTCTCTGAACACTCATAATACTTGTGTCCATTCTTTCCACATGTGAAGCATGTGATTACTCCACCTCTTCCTCTTCCTCTACCTCTAGTACAAGGAAAAGTGTTGTTGTCATCATAATCTCCTCTCTGCTTGTTATGCTACCCTCATTGTTCAACATATGGCCCTCTCTGTGAGGTCCCACCTCTTTCAACTCTACCCTGAGGTTTCTTCCATTCCTCCTTGGGCTTCTGGGTTCTTTCTTGGGCAACTGACTTGCCTCTGGGATGGCTCCTACCTCGACCCCTCTGTCCCTGCTTTCGGCTCAGCTTTTATTTTTCTTTTAGAGCCATATGATAAGCATCTTCCACCATTCAGATGGTTACCATGCTCATCTCATCCTATATATCATATCTCAGGCCATTCATATATCTAGCAACTTTCTCATCATTGCTCTCCTGATGACCTGCCCTGATGTTCAGTCTGTAGAATTCTTCAGTGTATTCTTTCACTGTCATCAGCTTCTGTCTCAGGTTCTGCATTCTCCTGAACAGAGTAACTTGATAGTCTCTGGGGATTAATTTCTCCTTCATCTTTGTGATCATCCTGTCCTAGCTCTTAATCTTCTGCTTGCCCTTGCAGTGTCTATCAGCTTGTAGTTCATCCCACCAAAATGTTGCATGTCCTTTCAATCTCGTGATAGCATGTTTGACCTTCTTGTCCTCTTCGACATCTTCATAGTCAAAGTATGTGTCAAGAACTCTAATCCAATCTAGAAGCTCCTCTGCATCCAAGTTTCCCTCATAAACTAGAATTTCCATCTTTGCTCTTGCGCCCATCCTGGCAATAGTTCTGATCAAACGCTCATTTAATGCATCTTCGGTTGCAACTTCTTCCTCTCGTTCAGCCTCAACTTCGCTCTCGGAATCACTAAGATCCCCTGCACTGGCTGTGCATCTTTGCGCTGTCTCCATGTCTTCGAGTCTAGCTCGGAGATCATGCATTTGTCTTTCTATGATTGGATCTGTCATCTGCCTGCCTCTTCATCGCTTCATTTCCCTATCCTCTGGATCAGATGACTGTGCATCCCTTCTCTTGGGCGGCATGGTGAATTATCCTCTTCTCTGCTACAGAAAGAAAAGAGTCTTTCTGTGCTCTGATACCAAACTGATGTGTATCAGAGTTCTCCTATTCCTCTTATGCCTCCCTCTGCCTGAAATATACAAACAGAGACAAGGCTCTGATACCAAACTTACGTAGGCGCGCTCCGCAGGGCACGTCCGCTCACAATATCTTCTCTCCCTTCTCGGCCCAAAGAACTTAAATGTTCTTCTATTTCCCTATCAGTAAATATACACCCACAGAACTCTTCAATGTGACCCCCTTATTACTTATAGGGGAATCGGACTTCGCAGTATCACGAGGTCTATGGTCGGGCACTGGTGTTTTAGATCTCTGAACCCCAATGAAAGTCAATGCTAACCCTTCCTTTACCCTGTCGAGATTTCTCCTATCGCAATTTCACCACTCGCGATATCAAGCAAATGGATTTACCGAACCCCGAACCCCGAACCCTGATGTGTCGATGCTCCAATGCACATGTGGTTTGACTATTCAACGGTCCCATCCCCTCGTCGGGATTTCGGACTTTGCGGAATCGCAAATCCTAATGCCAAATGTTTTGGGACTTTACTTTCCCCGAACTTCGATAACTCGTGCCACCTATCCTCCACTAACTCCGTTATGGCCCATCATATCTTTTAACTGTCGGGAAATCATGTATCATGACTTCAAATTGTAAGAGTATCCTGTCTTTGAAACTTTCGATACTCCGAACCCTGATGCACGATGTACGTGTAGATCCAACGGCCCTGACCAACTTGGATCAATGGCTCTCCCCCTCCTGAGCTTTTAACCTCTTGGGAATACCTGCGGTATCTCCCCTGCACCTTGGTGAGATCTGTCGGCTCACGGGATGTCGCAAATCCTCCTCGGAGAATGCCCATCGTCTGTTCCTCCTTTGAGAAATCTGCGGAATGACTGAGTGTTCCTCCATGGAACTCGTTCCCCTGTATGCAAGCTTGCAATGCTTCTTACCAACCTTCAAAGTGCAACTTCGACCCGCTGTCCTTCAACAACTCTGAGGCCTTATCCCTCCTGAGCTTTTCCACGACTTCCAAGTCCTTCAGAAGTCCCTTGCATGCACTCCTTGCGGCAACCTTCAACCACGTCTTCGTGTTGAAAACCCTCAACTCTACGCACACCTGCAACAGCAGTCTTTAAACACTTTCCTCAAGTTTTCAACCCTAAAGTTTCACTCGGCCTGCGCACTCCTTGCACGGCTCCAGTGCCCAATTGCACTTGTGGGTGAATGAGAACAAAAGTTATCTCTATCTGAACCTTCTGTCAACGCACTCCTTGCGGACACTTCAACTGCACTCCTTGCAGGAATTCTCTGGCTCAAATAGAGAAATAATTGAAACTCATTCCTATTTCCTCTCAGACTTCACTCAAAGCATGAAATAATAAATACATCGCAACAAAAAATGCATAACAGGAAGAAAACATTCAAGAGCATCTCACTTAACATACATACACAGAGAATAACACAACTCCATGGATTTGAATCAATTTCCTTCTATTAATTCAAGACCTGTACATGGGTGTTCTTACATAGCTCTCTGCATGCTCTTGCTCTTCCTGAATTCAATAATAATACAAATGCATAATGAGGGTGTCTATATCCGGTTTCCCTCTTTTTCCTAAAACTGTCTAATCTAATATTTAATTTCTATCTACCTATTTCATCTCAACATAAATGCCTCTATCTACTTCAGACGAGAGTGGGGAGATCAAGGTCTAATTACAATATACAAATGTGCTTCATTAAATTTCCTCATTAATGTTCGTGCGACAGTTTCAAGGTGTTTTCAAAATTTGTGTTGGCCTATCCAGCTGTCTTCCACTTCCGCACTAGCTCACTTGATGATTTGGCGATGCTCCTGCATCAAATAGATGACAAACATCCATGGGAATGACATCACACAATATTTCATCCTTATATCCTCCTATTTTAAATTTAACTAAACATTGTTTAGTGACATTTACCTAATTTCCTTTTTGTAGCCACGAAACTTGGTATGGGATTGGATGTACAACAGTCTCCAGCTCCATATTTTCTACCATCTCTGTAGATACGATATTGTCAGTGCTACCACTGTCCACTATGACTTTGCATACTATGTCCTTGGTCTTGTAAGCAGTCTGAAACAGACTGTTTCTTTGGGATGGGTTCTCTACCTCTTTCTCTGGAGTTAAGAGAACTTTCCACATCATCAAAGATATTCCACCCTCAGCATCTTCTACCTCAACATTCCATCCTTGTGCTTCGACAATGTGAGTTTCACCACCTTCTTTCTTCTTATCTGGGCACTCATAAGATTTATGTCTGACTTTTCCATAGGTAAAACATTTCACTTCACCACCTCTGCCTCTTCCTCTTCCTCTGGCTCGAGGAAAAGTGTTTCTATCAGCATATTTCCTTCCCTGTGAGCTTCACCCTCTCTCAGGTTGAGTTTGAGGCTTCTTCCCCTCTTCTTTAGATTTATGAGTTCTGTCGGGCAATTGTTTTTCCTCTGGCTTGACTTCTACCTCGGCCTCTTTGACCTTGCTTTCAGCTTAGCTTCTCTTCAGCTTTCAGATCCATCTGATAAGCATCTTCCACATTTCGAATGATCATCATGCTCATCTCATCTTGAATGTCATATCGCAGACCATTCATGTACCTGGCAACTTTTTCGTCATCACTTTCTCGATGACCTGCTCTAATGTTTATCTTGTACAACTCTTTAGTGTATTCTTTCACTGACATCGACTTCTATCTCAAATTCTTCATCCTCCAAAACAGAGTGATTTGATAATCCTTGGGTATGAATTTGGATTTCATCTTTGCAACCATTCTATCCAAACTCTTGATTTTCTGCTTGCCCTTGCAACGTCTATCAGCCTACAGTTCATCCCACCATAGTGCTACATGTCCTTTAAGTATAGTAACAACATGTTTGAATTTCTTGTCTTCCTCGACATCCTCATAGTCGAAGTATTCATCCAGAGCTCTAAT
Organism: Picea engelmannii; assembly: GCA_009831015.1. Classification (NCBI taxonomy): domain Eukaryota; kingdom Viridiplantae; phylum Streptophyta; class Pinopsida; order Pinales; family Pinaceae; genus Picea; species Picea engelmannii. The sequence continues at coordinate 1,813,189 of ML777554.1, read as the reverse complement.
CCAATCTAGAAGCTCTTCAACATCCAAGTTTCCCTCATACACTGGAATGTCCATTTTCACTCTAGAACATATCCTTGCAACAACCCTAAATAGGTGTTCTTCTACAGCATTCTCGACTGCAACTTCTTCGTTTCTAGCTTATTTTCACTTTCATCCTCGCTGATATCCCCAACGTTGACTGTGCACCTCTGTGCTATCTCCATAGCATCCATTCTGGCACGTAATTCACGCATGTCTCTTTCTCCAGCCGGATCAGGTATTTGCCTATCTCTTCTTCTCGACACTTCTCTTTCCTCTGCTGGATCAGGTAGTTGCCTATCTCTTATTCTTGGTGGCATAGCTGTAAAATTTTCTACCTTCCCTCTGCTACAGAAAGAAAAGAAATTTGTTCTGGGCTCTGATACCACAACTGATTCATATAAGAGTACTCTTCTTCTTCCTGCTTCCTCCATCTGGAATATACAAACAGATTCAAGCTCTGATACCACAACTGATGCATACCCCCAAACCCTCAAGCCGAGATCTGCTCAGGATCGTTCCAAAATTCCCTTGAGCCGAAGCAGCTCCTTTGTTTCTCATTGGAATGTCCAACGAATCCACAGGTCCTTTGTAAAAATCGCCCTATGTCGATTTACTCCAGGGTGAGCCTTACACTTCTATATGACCACGATCTGGTCCTTACACAGATGTCTCTAACAACTCATAAGTTCACAAGTCAAAGCCCATCAACTTCTCATTTTCCAACCTTTGATGCCCAAGATCACGATATGGGTATAGCTCCTTCTCTATCAGTGCCCACCATGCATGACCGTCAACTAGGGCTAAGAACTAGCACCTCTCACAACTTTACAACCTTGTGAGTTGCAGTATCGAACCTTGGCACTCTCCCTTGCGAAACCTTGAGACGCGATAGTTGACTTCCCTTCGAATACTTCTCGCAACTCACATTCCCATGAGTTAGAGTGTAGAGCCTTCATGCTCCTCCTTTGTGAAATCCTGAGATGCAATAGGGAAACTATGGGTTGACCCTTCAGTGCGCTAGTACACACCACCTGTCACCCTTGCGGTCCCTGCCTGGCAGATGTGTCACGCATTCACAATATCTCTCGACTCTCACCACTTCGCAACTCCTACAATTGAAACTAACTCCTCCCAACCTCCGAAACCCTGATACATGATATAGCAAAGAGGTTTCTAATCCCATAGTTGTTCCTGCTTGTTCATATCCAATGGCCTAGATCTCTTCTTCCACTTCTCGCAACTTGGAACTCCGCGACTCCAAGGGTTTGGTCTTCCACCTCCAAACTCATGAACCTCGAGTTCGAGAAATGATCCAATGCTCAACCTGACCACAATCAATGGTCCTCGTTGGTTCTTGAACCCAAAAAGATGAGTTCATCCAACCTCTATCCACCTTGTAGCTTCCCTAGATCCTATGGTCCTAGCGACTTCACGAGTTCTCCACAGAAAATTTCGATCATTCAATTCCTTCCTCAATGGCTTCTACAAGACGAGTCAGTGTCCTCCCTCCTAAGATTTACTTTTGTGAGATAACTTCTATCCAATCTCCCTTTGAATACTTCAAAGATACTATCCCTCCTCGAGATTTAACTTGCAAAATCAAAACTCCAAAGGACTCCTGCATGCACTCCTTGTGGAACTCTTTCAAATACTTGAAAGTATTTGATTCTTCAACTCTGTGCGCCTTTTGCAACAACAGTCCTTCAACTCTCCCCTTGGTTGATAAGTTCTAGCTTTCAACCCGCTTGTGCACACCTTGCACGAACTTTGTTCTTCACCTGCACTTATACTGGAATGAGAATAATGGTATATCTCCTGAGCTTTTTGAGATAAAACTCAGAAACCTTGTCAACGCACACCTTGCAGACGCTTCACTGCACTCCTTGCAGGAACTTTTCTCAGGATGAGAAACAATTGAAACTCATTCTCTTTCTCTCTCAGACTTCAAACATTCAATATGAAATCATACATACACACAGTATTAAAACAAATGCATAACAGAGAGAATAGAACAACTCTAAGCATACCATTCAGCATGTACAAACAGAAAACATCATAACACCATGAAATCTAATTCAAAGCTTCTTATATTATTTCAAGCTTCTGTACATGGGTCTTTCTCTACATCTCTCTGCTACAACTCTCCAGCTTATGAAAGTCTGAATGATGATGATAATGTTGCAATGATACAAGGGTGAGGGTGTCTATATCCATTTTCCCTCCTACTTATTAAATTGTCTAATCTATGAATTCAAATCTACCTACTTTCATTAACTATGCATAAATGCCTCTACATTCTTCATATGAGAGTGAATCTCTCATGATTTGTTTACAATATGCAAGTACGCTTCCCTTTAACCATTACATTAATGCTTCAAAAACATTTCAAAAAATGTGCGCTAGTGTTTTTCCAACCATCTTTTGCCTTCATTCTCATGTGTCTGTTGACGATGCTCCTGCATCATGTTAAGTCTTTTGGCACTTGAGATTTTCTTAAGCTCTTCCTCAATGAGACAACTTCTTGTTCAAGTTTCTCAAAATCTTCTTCTTTCTTCATCATTTGGAAATTCCTTACTTCTACTATTCTTGTTTCTTCTTCGAGTAGAGTTTTGAAGGAAATGGTTTCTTCTCTTAGTTTCTCAAAGTATTCTAATTGTTTCTCAAGATTACAATTGTCTTTTCACGACTATCCAATTCACTTCTTAGTTTTCTTTGCGTGTCTTTGAGCTTGCTATTTTCAATCTCAACATGCTTCAATTTTTTAATATTCTCATCTTCTTGTTGAATAATTTTTTCTTCATGATTTTCTTCTTCTTCATTGGAATTTTCTTCTTCAGTGTCATTTCTTTCAATCCTTGTATGAGGACATTCAAATTCAACATGACCTACTCCTTCACAATTAAACCAAAAGAACTTACCTCTATTTTCTTCTTTGAAATCTAAGATGTTATTATTTGCTTCAACTTCTTCTTCTTCTACTTCTTCCCTTACATAAAGGTCTTGTATCTTGTCCCAAAGCTCTTTTGATGATGTACATGATCCCACCTTAGATTTCACTGAATCTGTCAACCCATCCAGGATGGTATCTATTTCCAATTTGTTGTTCCTTTTTGCTTCCTTCTGAGCTACAGTCTTTGGTTTCTTCAAAGAATTGTATCCTGAAGCAACTGAGAACCAAACATCTGCCCCAAGAGCTTTCAAGTTTCCATTCTATTACTCCATTATTCAAAATTTCTTCCATCAAATGGTGGAATCCCATTTGGAATTTTGTCTTCCATTTCTTCTTAGGATCTTCCTTCCAATGGTTAAATTGTACTGAAGGTAACCCGCTCTGATACCAAATGTTGATATTGAGAGGGGGGTGAATCAGTATCAAATATAATTTAAAATATTTTTCAACTTATACTTAAACCATTCAATTATATCCAATGAGCAATGAACAATAGTATAAGAGTTACACCAATACACCACAATACACCATGCACAATATATGAGAAATAATCAATAGTTATTGTTCAAGGAAAGTAATGACTTCCAAAGGTAG
>ML777554.1:1759444-1806624 GCA_009831015.1 Picea engelmannii | reverse complement strand
TTTTGCAAATATAACAATGACCAAGAAAGAAATTTTGATACCTTGGAGTAAGTGGGATTCTTTTGATGTAGTCCATCTAGGTTCATGATCTATTCTTCTATAGTTTCCTTCATACTGATTTAAGCTTATTTGATTCCTGAAGGTAGGAGGTCTTCTTGGATATTCATCTCTTTTGTAATCATTCATTCTTTTGAGTATCCTGGTCCACTTCTCATCAACTATCTGTGTAGTTCTTTCTTCAACCTTATTTTTGGTATTTGCATCTTATTTGTATGAAGTTTCACCCATGCATTTAAGATGTGTTAAGTCTTTTGGCACTTGAGATTTTCTTAAGATCTTCCTCAATGAAACGACTTCTTGTTCAATTTTCTCACAATCTTCTTCTTTCTTCATCATTTAGACATTCCTTACTTCTCCTATTCTTCTTTCTTCTTCGAGTAGAGTTTTTAAGGAAATGGTTTCTTCTCTTAGCTTCAGGACTGGTCACAAACCCTATCTTCCACAGAGTGTATCTCCATAATTATAGCGAATCAAGAGCTACACTTTTTACCACAGATACCTTGATATTTCTTCTCAATACCATAGCAAGTTCACCATCTGAATCATTCTAGAAAACAATTTATAGAAAAAATGGTAAGGTGACCTAAAACTAACATACCTTAAAACACATCACGAAAAGACTTCATCCTCCCTTGAAATCTAGCCTTGTTTACTTCTGATTTCCTCTGAAATTCAACTTGTGTATCAAATGAATGTATAATGATATTTATTTATGCCATTTATGTCACTTTCTTTTAACATTAGGGCCAACTTGGCACTTTCTTATTTTGTAATTCTTTTCTTTAATTATCTTCAGGGCCTACATGTACTTCCTTCTTCAATTCACTTTTTCATATTCAAAAATTCATTTCTTCTCAACCATGAGGATCCATGTGACGTTCCACATACCACCAGAAACAACATAAAGTATACTATCCATCCATGGGTGTTGTATCTGCATGTGCATTTTCCTTCATGTCCAAATACCTTCATCAATCTTGCGGTCCAAAACCCATGACTAGGGTTCACATCAATGAAAACAACCAATATTCCAAAACTAATTTGACTTACATGTCCCAACAGTCAACCTTGGAACTCGAATTTCCTATAGCTAATTGATTTGCCACTTCAGTTAACTATTTCCAAGTGCTCATTCAGAATAGACTAATATTTATTATCCAACTATTATTAAGGGATAATAATAGTCGACATACATCTATAAATAGAATTCACTCACCATCTATAAATAGAATTTTCTCATCATCTAAAAATAGACTTCCACCTAAAAATAGCTTTAGGCTCCATCCTAGTGTAGGTGCATAATTTTCACTAGGATATTCTTGTTGAATCTCAACACTCCCTCTCAACAAGAAAGGGATTATCCTTGACCCTGATCCTATCTCTATGGTATTCGAATTTTCTCCTGGTGAGTGCCTTCGTCAAAATGTCTGCATCCTGATCTCCCATAGGAATGTACTGAAGCAACATGATCTTTCGCTGCACACAATATCTGATGTGATGATATTGGATATCTATATGCTTAAATCTATCATGAAACACAGGATTAGTCAATATTTTAATGCAACTTTGATTATCACAGTGAATCACTGTCGGATCTAAATGAGAACCAAACAAACCAACCAATATATTTCTCATCCAGATAGCCTCACATGCAACTTGACTCGTTGCCATGTATTCCGCTTCCACTAAACTAAGTACCACAGATATTTGTTTCTTGTTGTACCAAGACACAATTGTAGATCCGATACTAAATATCCCCCCTGATGTGCTCTTTATGTCCATTGGGTTTCCCATCCAATATGCATCTGTGAAGCCATGTAACTTCACCTCATCCATCTATCTATACCATAAGCCATACTCAGATGTACCCCTTGGGTATCTTAGTACATGCTTACCCGCCTTCCAAAAGATCTTGGTAGGCTTAACCATCGCTTGACTCAGCTGATTAACTGCATAGAAAATTTCCAGTGTCATGTCCACTAGATACATTAGCGAACCCACTAACTATCGATAGACAGTGGAATCCACTACCTCTATAGAAGTAGCATCCTCTTTCCTCCATTTTCCTACAAGAGGAGTATCCATGGGTTTGCAGCCCCCCATGTGAAACTTACCTAGTATCTCCCTTGCATACTTGCCTTGAGACACAAAAATTTCACCATCTCGCTACCATATTTCCAATCCAAGGAAATAATGAAGAAGGCCAATATCCTTCATCGCGAACTCCTTTGCAAGGTCCTCCTTACATGAGCGTATCAGCTTCTCATCACTAGTCAGTATTAAATCATCAACATAAAGAATAATGATTAAAATATTACCCTCCACCACAATTTGGTATAGGTTTGCATTTTCTTTACTTTTGGTGAATCCCAATCCGATGAAATAGTTTTCTATCCGAGGGTACCAAGCACTGGGTGCTTGCTTCAGCCCATACAATGCTCTTTTGAGTTGGACCGCATGCAACTCACTGCTGAAGATCTCAAATCCTTCAGGATGCTCTATTTATGCTTCTTCCTCAATGATCCCATTGAGAAACACAGTTTTTACATCGATCTGATGAATGTGCCAGCCCATATGCGTTGAGAGTGCAAAGATGGATCTTATGGAAGAGTACCTTGCGACAGGTGCAAAGGTATCATCATAATCTATCCCCTCGATCTGTGAGAAACCCAGGGCCACAAATATGGCCTTGTATTTCTCCACACTCCCATCAACATCTTTCTTTACCTTGTAGATCCATCTTAAACCTACCACTGATTTGTCGAACGGTCTTGGCACAATTTCCCATGCACTTGTTTTGGCAATGGAGTCATACTCCTCCACCATTGCATCAAACCAAGTGGGATCCTGCACTGCTCCCTGAAAGGAAGATGGTTCAGTCACAATACATTTTCTCATGAGAGCCATGTATCCAGTAAATTGATCAGTAGATTGTCTATGTCTGCGGTGTGAAGTAGGGGCTCCTACATTCTATGCAGCATCTATTCTCAATCTATCAGCTTTCATGGTACGCTTTCTGCCATTTCTGATAGATGGCTCTGCATGAGTGGCTTCCTCCACTCCATGAACCTCCTCATGTGGCTGAACCACATCTTGAGACTCATATTTGGGAACCATCAGTTCCTCCTCTGCATGCAAGTCTAGCTCCCTCTCAAGCGACAACCGCATGGCTTTCCCTTCATTGAATTTTATATCCTATCGCATAATGGTCATGTTACTATTAGTAAAATACACACGATAATTATGGGGTGTTTCTGTGTACGCCAAAAATATCCCAACTTCAGCAGTCAGCTCCAGCTTCTTCCTAGCATTCTTGGTCACATGAACATAAATAGATGAGCTGAAAATCTTAAAATGAGAAACATCAAGTTTCTTACCAGTGAAAGCTTCTTCAATTGTACTCATGCCAAGTACTCTATCAGGACAATTGTTTTGCACATAAACCACAGTATTTCATGCTTCTGCCCATAAATGCATTGGTAGGACCTAATCATGCAACATCACTCGTGATACAACCACGATCATTCTATTCTTCCTCTCTGCGACCCCATTTTTTTGTGGGTTATGAAATGCTATGAGTTCTCTTTGAATTCCTTCTTTGTTTCAAAATTCTTTGAATTCATTAGAGATGTATTCTCCACCATCATCGCTCCTCAAAGCCTTCACTTGCTTCCTTGACTCTTTCTCCACCAATGCTTTAAAATCATAGAACTTTGATAATGTTTGATCCTTCTTCTGCATGAAGAAGATCCAACATTTACGAGAAAAGTCATAAAAAAAATAACATAATACTTATGTTTTCTTGTTGAAGCAACCGAGCATGGTCCACACATGTCTGTGTGAATTCTCTCCAGGATCATCGAAGCATGGTTCTCCTTTTCATTAAAGGTGTACTTTACATACTTCCCCATGGTGCAACCCTTGCACTGATCTAACTGAGCAAGTGTTCCCATTGGAAGTCCAGTATATATTTGTTGCATGATTTTCAAGGCTCCATGATGAAGATGGCCCAATTGTTTGTGCCATAATTTTCCCTCATCCCGGCTCACAATTTTTCTACCTTGCCCATAATGACAATGCATCCATATACCTCCATATTATAGACATTCTTAACTCAAATCCATATCTTCTTGACTTGACCCATTGTTTTATGTCGCATGAAGGATTTTTCATCGTTGAAAACAACATCATAGCCTTTGTCCTCCAACATTGCGACTGAGACAAAGTTTTTCTTCAGACCTGGAACATGCATAACATCTTTCAATTGAAATGGTTTACCTGAATCCCTCTGAAATTTAATGGTACCAATTCCAATTGCACTGTATCATCCATCGCCGCCCATCTATATATGCATTTTTAGATCTCTCTCCTCCAAGTCACTGAAAATATCCTTATCTCCCATCATGTGGAAGGAAGCGCCACTATCCAAATACCACATTGATCCTAATGCACTTGACACCATGTATGCGATCAAGGAGAATTCAAGTTCAAATTGTGAGGCAAGGGCCTCACCAGTTTTAGCTCCAACAACCTTCTTGTTCTTCTTCTTCTGCGGACAGTTAGTAGCGAGATGCCCATGTTTGTGACAGTGAAAACACTTCACTTTGGACAAATCCAACTTCTTGCCTTTAGACTTGGATATTGAATGGAATTTCTTCCCCTTCCCTTTCCTTTCCTTGGAAGCCAAAGAAAAATCCTCTTCATCATCATTCTTTGATGAAGAGCCATCTCTAGTGTTCCACCTGAACTCCTCCTGCACTAGATCCGACCATAGTCATTCCCAATCTGGAAATTTTTCCATTCCATTGACATAGTCTTGATAACTGTGCCAACTCTTGGGAATTCCTAGGATAGCCAAGCTCACCAAATCATCATCAGCGAATTTTATTCCCACACTCCCCAACTCATCTCAACATTGGACAAACTTCATGAGATATTTTGGAATGGAGTCACCCTTCTCCGTCTTTATCTTCCTGAGTTTATCTTTGAGCACCAATTTCCTATGGTGGATGTTGTTTTGGAATAGATCCATCAAAGTCTTCCACATTGCATATGGTATGAATTTCCCATGGAGGCTTGAGATAATGTGGTCTCATACTCCCTCCAACAAGATCCTCCTTGCCTTCGCCACATTCTTTTTCCATGCATCAAGATTTGCAGCATCTACAACATTTGTCTTAGGAACATCTTTGTCAATGAATTCCTTCAATTCGTTGTCTTCGAGTAATGACTCCATCTTGTCCCTCCAAGCAATGTAGTTTTATATTCCCTCGAGTGCATACTCTAACTACAAGCCATTGAAATCCATTTCGATCTTGAATCAGATGTAGCACCGAGAAAGTCTTTCTGCAAATTTGAATTCTATCCAATCACAAACTCAACTTCTGCAATTTTTTATGCTCTAATACCATGTAGAAATTTTAATACAAATTATGTATTTTTTTGGATTCTCCTAATACAACAAGTATATAACATTTTTAAATACATAATCTCTTCTACAAATATTCTTGTGGAATTTAAAACACGATCGCCAATTGCAATATCAAGAATAAATATCAATCACACATAACACATATGTTTTACTGGGAAAGCATAAAGTTAAAAACCCCGCTATCATATATTATGTATATATCATGGATCATGAAACAATCTCATACAAAACTCTAATCCAAGAGCTCTCAGTACAATATAAAATCGTCTCACACTCTCATACAAAAACTGACAAATTCATTTGTCAATTTACTGCTTCTAGACAACCTGCCTCCTCTGTGCAAATCCTTGCTAATGGAAATCTCTGCAATGAATGAATTCCTCTTGCATAGGTTGTGCAATCCTCATGGGAACATCCACTATGTGTGTGGTTGCATGAGTGCACTCACTGATGTCACAATTGATAGTCAAACTATCCCTTTCACCTATTATATCAACTAGGTCTCCACTGGATCTGACACACATGTAGTTAACAATGGTAAATCTTCAGTTGCATGTGAGATCATTGATTGTAAATTAATTAATAATTAATTCACTGATCTCTCACTAGTGTAAGTTCAGTTACAACTAGTACAACTGATATTAACTCACTTAACTGAGTTAAACTACTTCACAACTCACATAACTACACATCCAACTATGTTACAACTTTGAATCACTTAGTTACAACTACTTTGATTTGCATGTCCCACCATTCAACCTTTGAACATGAATTTCCTATAGCTAACTCATTTTCCACTTCAGTTAACTATTTCCAAGTTCTCATTGAGAATAGACTAATGTTTATTGTCCAACTATTATTAAGGGATAATAATAGTCGACATACATCTATAAATAGAATTCCCTCACCATCTATAAATAGACATCATCTATAAATAGAATTTTCTCATCATCTAAAAATAGAATTCCACCTAATAATAGCCTGAGGCTCCATCCTAGTGTAGGTGCATAATTTTCATTAGGAACTTCTTTTGGAATCTCAACACTCCCTCTCAATAAGAAAGGGATTATTCTTCACCCCGATCCTGTCTCTATGGTATTCGAATTTTCTCCTAGTGAGCACCTTCGTCGGAATGTCTACATCCTGATATTCCGTAGGAATGTACTGAAGTAACATGACCTTCCACTGCACACAATATCTGATATGATGATATCAGATATCTATATGCTTCGATCTATCATGAAACATAGGATTAGTAGAGAGTTTAATGCAACTTTGATTATCACAATGAATCACTGTCGGATCTAACTGAGAACCAAACAAACCAACCAATATCTTTCTCAACTAGATAGCCTCACATGTAACTTGACTCATTGCCATGTATTCCTCTTCTGCTAAATTGAGTGCCATGGATCTTTGCTTCCTGTTGTACCATGAAACAGTTGTAGATCTGATACTAAATATCCCCCTTGATGTTCTCTTTCTTTCTGTTGGGTTGCCCGCCCAATCTGCATCGGTGAAGCCATGCAACTTCACCTCATCCATTTGTATGTACCATAAGCCATACTCAGATGTACCCCTTAGGTATCTCAGGACATGCTTACCCATCTTCCAAAAGAGCTTGGTAGGCTTAACCATCACTTGACTCAGCTGGTTAACTGCATAACAAATGTTAGATGTCATGTTCACTAGATACATTAGCGAACCCACTAACTATCGATAGACAGTAGCATACACTACCTCTCCAGAAGTAACATCCTCTTTCCTCTAGTTCCCTGGAAGAGGATTATCCATGGGTTTGTATCCCTCCATGTGAAACTTACCCAATATCTCCCTTGCATACTTTCCTTGAGAAACAAAAATTTCACCATCTCGCAACCATATTTCCAATCCAAGGAAATAATGAAGAAGGCCCATATCCTTCATCTCGAACTCCTTTGCAAGGTCCTCCTTGCATGAGTGTATCAGTTTCTCATCACCAGTAAATATTAAATCATCAACATAAAGAACAATTATTAAAATCTTACCCTCCACCACAATTTGGTATAGGTTTGCATCCACTTCACTTTTGGTAAGCCCAGTCTAGTAAAATAACTGTCTATCCGAGTGTACCAAGCACGGGGTGCTTGCTTCGGCCCATACAATGCTCTTTTGAGTCGGCACACATGTGACTCACTGCTGAAGATCTCAAATTCTTCAAGATTCTCTATGTAAACTTCTTCCTCAATGATCCCATTGAGAAATGAAGTTTTTACATCCATCTGATGAATGTTCCAGCCCATCTACACTGAGAGTGCAAAGATGGATCTTATGGAAGAGTACCTTGCGACAGGTGCAAAGGACTTATCATAATCTATCGCCTCTATCTGTGAGAATCCCCAAGCCAAAAATCTGGCCTTGTATTTCTATACACTCCCATCATCATCTTTCTTTACCTTGTAGTCCATCTCGAACCTACCACTGATTTGTCGATCGGTCTTGGGACAATTTCCCATGCATTGTTTTTGACAATGGAGTCATACTCCTCCACCATTGCATCAATCCAAGTGGGATCCTGCACTGATTCCTAAAAGGAAGATGGTTCAGTCACAATACATTTTCTCATGAGAGACATGTATCCATTAAATCAATCAGGAGACTATCTCTGTCTTCGATGTGATGTAGGGGCTCCTACATTCTGTGCAACATCTAGTCTCAATCTATCAGCTTATGTGGTACGCTTTCTGCCATTTTTTATGGATGGATCTACATGAGTGGCTTCCTCCACTCCATGAAACTCATCATGCAGTTGATCCATATCTTGAGACTCATCTTTGGGAACCAGCAGTTCCTCCTCTGCATGCAATTCTAGCTCCCTCTCAAGTGACAATTGCATGGCTTTCTCTTCATTGAATTTTATATATCGTCGCATAAAAGTCATCTTACTGTTAGGAAAATACACAAGATAATTATGGGGTGTTTCTGTGTACCCCACAAATATCTCAACTTCAACAATCAACTCCAGCTTCTTCCTGGCGTTCTTGGTCACATGCACATAAACAGATGAGCCAAAAATCTTAAAATGAGAAACAACAGGTTTCTTACTAGTGAAATATTCTTCAGGTGTACACATGCCAAGTACTCTATGAGGACAACAGTTTCACACATAAACTACAGTGTTGCATTATTTCTCCCACAAATACATTGGTAGGCCCTGATCATGCAACATTGCTCGTGCTTCACCCATGATCATTATGTTATTCCTCTTCACGACCCCATTTTGTTGTGGTTTATGAGGCGCTATGAATTCTCTTCGAATTCCTTCTTTGCCATAGAAGTCTTTGAATTCATTAGAGATGTATTCTCCACCATTATCGCTCCTCTGAGCCTTCACTTGATTCCCCGACTCTTTCTCCACCAATTATTTAAACTCACAGAACTTTGAGAATGTTTGATCCTTCTTCTACATGAATAAGACCCGACATTTACAAGAAAATTCATCAACAAAAATAACATAATAATTATGTTTTTATGTTGAAGCAACTGAGAATGGTCCACACATGTCTGTTTGAATTCTCTCGAGGATAACCAAAACACGGTTCTCCTTTTCATGAAAGGTGGAATTTACATGCTTCCCCATGGTCCAACCCTTGCACTGATCTAACTGATCAAGTGTTCCCATTAGAAGTCCAGTAGATATTTGTTGCATGATTTTCAAGGCTCCATGATGAAGATGGCCCAATCGTCTGTGCCATAATTCTCCCTCATCCCATATCACATATTTTTATACCTTTCCCATCATGGAAGCACAACCATCTACCTACAACTTGTATATATTCTTAACTCAAATACCTGTCTTATTCAATTGACCCATTGTTTTAGGTCGCAGGAAGGATTATCCATCGATGAAAACAACATCATATTCGTTGTCCTCCAACATTGCGACTGAGACCAGGTTTTTCTTCAGACCTGGAACATGCATAACATATTTCAATTGAAATGGTTTACCTAAATCCCTCTGAAAGGTAATGGTACCAATGCCAGTCGCACTGTATCTTCCATCGTCACCCATCTCTATATGCATTTTTATATCTCTCTCCTCTAAGTCACTGAAAATCTTTGTATCTCCCATCATGTGGAAGGAAGTGCCACTATCCAAATACCACACTGATTCCAATGCACTTGACACCATGCATGCGATCAAGGAGAAGTCAAGTTCAAATTGTGAGGCAAAGGCCTCACCAGCTGCAACTCCCGCAACCTTCTTGTTCTTCTTCTTTTGTGGATAGTTAGTAGCAAGATGCCCATGTTCGTGACAGTGAAAACACTTCACTTTGGACAAATCCAGATTCTTTCCTTTAGACTCAAATCTTGAATGAAATTTCTTCCCCTTCCCTTTCCTTGTCTTGGAAGACAAATCAAAATCCTCTTCATCATCATACTTTGATGAAAATCCATCTCTGGTGTTCCGCCTGAACTCCTCCTGCACTAGATCTGACCATAGTCATTCCCAATCTCGCAATTTTTCCCTTCCATTGACAGAGTCTTGATAAATATGCCAACTCTTGGGAATTCCTAGGAGATCCAAGCCCACCAAATCATCATCAGCGACTATTATTCCCACACTCCCCAGCTCATCCCAACATTGGACAAACTTTGTGAGATATTTTGGAATGGAGTCGCCCTTCTCCATCTTGATCTTATTGAGTTTATCTTTGAGCGCTAAATTCCTATGGTTGCTACTTTGGAATAGATCCATCAAAGTCTTACACATTGCATATTGTGTGAATTTCCCATGGAGGCTTGAGACAATGTGGTCTCATACTCCCTCCAACAGGATCCTCTTCACCTTTGCCACTTTATTTTTCCATGCATCAAGATTTGCAGCGTCTACAACATTTGTCTTAGAAACATATTTGTCAATGAATTCCTTCAAGCCATTGTCTTCGAGTACTACCTCCATCCTTTCCTTCCAAGAAATGTAGTTTGACCTGCCCTCGAGTGCATACTCTAACCTCAAGCCACTGAAATCCATTTTGATCTTGAATCAGTTGTAGCACCGAGAAAGTCTTTCTGCAAATTCAAATTCTATCTAATCACAAACTGAGCTTCTGCAATTTTCTGCGCTCTGATACCATGTAGAAATTTTAATACAAATTATGTATTGCATGGATTCTCCTGATATAACAATTATATGCCATTGTTAAATATAGAATCGCTTCTACAAAAATTATTGTGGAATTTAAAACACGATTGCCAATTGCAATATCAAGAAGAAATATCAATCACACATAACACAGATGTTTTACCGGGAAAGCATAAAGCCAAAAACCCCACTATCATAAATTATGTATATATCATGGATCATGAAACAATCTCATACAAAGTTATAATCCAAGATCTCTCAGTACAATGTACAATCATCTCACACTGTCATACAAAAACTGACAAATTCATGTGCCAATTTACTGCTTCCAGACAACTTGCCTCCTCTGTGCAAATCCCTGCTAATGGAAATCCATGCAATGAATGAAGTCATCTTACCTAGGCTGCGCAATCCTCATAGGAAAATACATTGTGTGTGTGGTTGCATGAGTGCACTCACTAATGTCACAATTGATAGTCAAACTTCCCCTTTCACCTGTTATCTCAAATGAGTATCCAATAGATCTGACATGCATGTAGTTAACAGTGGTAAATCTTCAATTGCATGTGAGATCACTGATTGTGAATTAATTAATAATTAATTCATTGATCTCTCACTAGTGTAAGTTCAATTACAACTAGTACAATTGATATTAACTCACTTAACTGAGTTAAACTACTTCACAACTCATATAAATACACATCCAACTCTGTTACAACTTCGAATCACTCAGTTACAACTAATTCGACTTGCATGTCCCACTAGTCAACCTTTGAAATCGAATTTCCTATAGCTAATTGATTTTCCACTTCATTTTACTATTTCCAAGTGCTCATTGAGAATAGACTAATATTTATTGTCCAACTATTATTAAGGGATAATAATAGTCGACATACATCTATGAATAGAATTGTCTCACCATCTATAAATAGACATCATTTGTAAATAGAATTTGATCATCATCTAAAAATAGACTTCCACCTAAAAATAGCCTGAGGCTCCATCCTAGTGTAGGTGCATAATTTTCACTAGGATATTATTGTTGAATCTCAACAAATAGTCGTTTAATTTTTTCCGTCAAGTCAGTAGGTCAGCTGAAAAGTGAAGCCCAAAGTGAAGGTCCTAAGTTTATGCTGAAATTTTAGAAGCTACCTTGATAGGCTTAGTTTATTTTTTGTTTGTCATTTACTTACTTATCTTAGTGTCTGAAGGTCAAATAAAGCCCAATGGTCAGGCACTTGGTCTATTGTTCTTTTCTACCTTAAAGGGAGGATAGCATCCTCGTTGGAGCCAGTTGTTAGCGTCGACATTTTTCTTTCTAGATAGAGTTAGTTTTAGGTCATGCTATGACCCTTGCGTCCAAAAATGTGAAGTCAGGTACATAGAACCGTGAGGCCAAAGTTAGCAACTGGCCAGTTGGCCCTTGGAAATGGGAAGGGATTTCAAAGTCGAACTTGCATAAGTGGTATGGGTATGTCTTTTCCAAAGAGTCAAGTCCTGATAAGAATTCAGTATCTACGTGCCCCAGTTCAAGTCAAGTAGTTGAAGGAAGTCACATCAGCAAGTACAATAGTTATTATCAGTCCATCATGAAGGTAGAAGGAATGAAAAATCATGGCATTTGTATCATGCATTCCCATCAAACCTTATTGCATGTATCCTACACGTGGGGATTTTCCATGGAAAACCTGCAACTTGACTTGAAACATCTCGTCACCATGAATTCAGTGTCCTCCAGCATGATTCCTTCTCCTATCCGACTCGTTATAAATCTCGAATGCTCAACACTCTTTCTAGTCGTAGAACCAGGCCTGAACTTTGTTTTCAATTTCCCTTTCCAATCCAGTTTGCTCAAAACTTCCCCCCGTGTGCATATGTTGGATATACTATGCACAAAACACACACTGGTCACGCCATGGAAACCTCTCAGGGCATAAGGAAAGGCACGTGGAGTAGCAGATCAATTGCCAGGTCCAAGCCCCAAAACAACTGGGAGTCGTTCTCACCTACAGTAGGCATTCTCACAGACATGAAAGGAGTTATTCCTTTACCTGCAGAGAAGACCATATCAAACCGTGCAAAACCTAAAGTGGAGGGATTTTCATAGGAAGGGAAGATAGTTGAAGCCCTGTATCCTCAACAACAAATGCCTCAGAGGAGGTACAGGCCGAGGAAGAACAAGGAAGATGTGGAAGCTCGATTTTCAAAAGAGTCGTGTGCCAGATCGATGGTTGAATAACTACTCATGCGTTCCATCTGGCTAGATCCTATTGGAGGATCGAGCCATGAAGACAGGAGAAGAAAAAGGAAAATGGATATCATAGGAGCGGATGATCAATATCCATCTCAATAATTGAAGCAGGAAAAGCTGGCTATCGCTGAACTCTATCAAGAAAATAGGGAGTTGAGGCGGTAGCTAGCGACAAAGACCATGGAAGCGTCAGTGGCGCAGGGTCACAAAGGGAACGTGGCATGGCTAAAAAGAAATCTCAAAGAGGCACAATACACCATTGTATATATGTGAGAAGCATAGATATTGGCAGAAGAAAGGCATACAAATCATTCCATAGAAGGTGAAGCGGTTGAGAAGGAAGCCCACGTGGCTCTCGCCAGCGCACAAAAAAAACAAGTTTAGCAAGTGTTCGTCTTTGCATCCGAAAAACATAAGATAAATATTGGAATTTTTGAAGGACACGTCCCCCCAAATCACTCTACCATTTTGATAATGGTAATGACAATCAAACATCCACTTGTTGTGCACATTTCTCCAGCAAATGAGAGCACAATAGAAATCAAATCCATTGTAGCGGATAGCAATTTCCTGACATACACCTGTTCGCTCGAGCACCTGATCAAAGGGATACACTGAAACATATTTTCTTCATATTGAAACCTGACTGATGATCAGATCTTCATGGAAAATATGCGAATGGACATGATTCTTATCTATTTTTGGAAAGAGCCATGCAAAGAGTCCCCAACACATGCTACTCAGTTTTCCTAGTTTTAGGGTTAGCAGTTAGAAAGTAGGGTAGCCCAAGTGGTGCCCTCGTTTATATATTTCATCTTTTCGATGTAAGCCGGGTTGGTTGGAAAATTTGGTAGACGACAGCTATTGTATGTAATTTGAGTTTTTTGACCGAAATTTAATGCAAAGGTCTTGTAACTTGATGAAAAGATTCTAGTTATAGAAGTTGGATGTATTGTGCCTCTTTGTTTGTGTATGTGCTTCCTATCATCTTTATTCATATTTTTTTTTGTCTATTTCGGAATGAATTTTTGAACCTGTGGATTCGTTGTGCAGTGCCCCTTCTTCGCACCACTTAGAAAAAATGTTTTCTTCTAAAATTTAACTCTGAATTCACCCGTAACGGTGCTCCGAGTTACTTCATGTGTTTTTCTCCCGCCTCACATTACGATTTTACACTGAAGACTATTACTCGCCTAGACTTATCCTCTCAAGTCTAGTCATTGAGTAATTTGTCTCTGTCATTCCCTCAAATTGACTCCATAGCCCAAGTCTTACTTTCTTGCGCCAATATAACCAAAACCCATTAAATAAAAGGTGTTAAATCTAGCCACTTCTTTCGAATCCATATCCCACATTGAGACCGTGTCTCCCGAGAGAGACCTCTCCAGATCCAAAAGGCTAGTTTCAGGTCTCAAAGTTGGTTGAAACAATTACCTTCGTCATCTTTTTATCAGCCGAACAAATTTACGGAGTGCTAAAATAGAGCATGCTTAAAAAATTATGACAGATCTTCCTTTAAAAAAAAAAAATTAAGCAGATATCATCCCTTGTATGATACATATGTATTGATTGCCCCCACTTCAAAATATTAAAAATATAAGATAGATGGTGAAAGGAAATTCATAATTTGATTGCCCCCATCTTGTCCAAAGATATGATGAAAGGAAATTCATGAAATGATTTCCCTGGTCTCAACAAAATGCAAAAGTGTTAATTGAAGTGGTGAAAGGAAATTCAATGGGAGAAGTAGATAACTTCATTAGGCTACTGAACAGGTTCTCTAGCAGTGAAGCAATGTCTATGATATCTATATGGTTATCATAAATATCTACATGACATACTATGACATCTAGTTATTTTTCTACTAATATTTACATTATGAACGAACGAGGGATTCCCTAAATAAATCGTTACATATACTCAAATTTGATGTGAACGAAGTCGGTAAAAGTAAGATATTTTGGTTAAATTCATTTTGATTATCTTGAACAGATCCGAACTCAGATTCAGGAAAGGGAAATTTTAAATAACCTGACTTGAGACTGATAGTTGGGGATGTTTTGAAGGTTTTATGAGATTCGGTTGAAGTTTAATTTTTCTCTGTATGATTAAATCCTAAAGGTGTTTTCCAAAAATGTAATAATGACTCCATTTTCCCAATAAAGGCACTCAGTATACTATTATTTCTACATCTCACAGGGAGACATGATCCCTAGATGGAGCCTATGTTGGAACACATTTAATTTTGAGATTTTGAGCTTTATACTTTTCCTCTTAGAAATAAAATTTTCACCCAAAAGGAAAACGAAACTTAGAGATTATCCTTTTAAATTTAAATATAAATCCATCACTTGTTGAAAAGGTGCTTACGATATCCATCGTCAATTAGATACTCTAATTTTATCAAATAGTCTTAATGATATCTAAACTGTAGAAGCTGCTTGAGTTTCAAATAAAGTCATTAACATTCGCTTCACTCTTCGGGTGTTCCACCAATTCTAAACAATGAGAACTCACGAATGTTGAAACATCGAAGTACTTAAGGATAATTCAAGGTTTAAAACATGATAAAGTAAAACATAAACGTGAGTAATAGGAGATTAACTTCTTCATGAATTTGACCTTCGGGATATTTATACCCTAATTATGTCCAACACTCACGAATGCCAAACTATTAATAATATGTACGATTAGATAAATTTAACAATTTGAATTGCGATTAGCAGTTTTTATTCAGCAAAGAGTTTACATATTTCTCTTGTTACAGGTAGGCTATTTTTTTTGTGCCACAAAAAGTTGCAGGGAAGCTTGACCTCAAAATCTAGTGGAATGATAAATCAGTTTGAAAGCTGGATAAACTAAGAAAAGGACCAAATATAGCAGGGAAGGGGATAAATGGACAGAAAAGGGAGCGCAAACCTCTCGAAGTGCTAATTCCCCAAAATGGAAGATCTTGCACCACATGTCCTTTCGATTTAGACAACTAATATTTACTTCAGGACTCCGAGTTTTGGGCATTCTGAAATGAATAACACCACAAACCTTCCAGAGTGTCAGATCTATTGACATGCGTCCACTTAGATCAATGGTCCATATGAACTCTGAGCTTCGGGACTTCAGGAGTTCTCACTTCACACATCGAGATTTCTTCTGAATCGGTTATCCCCGAAGTGCAGGATCTCCTGCTGCATGTCCTCTTGATTTCAATGATGAAGATTGACTTCAGAACTCTGGGCTTCGAGAGTTCTCACTTCATACATCCATCTTTCCTCCAAAGTGGTTATCATCCAAAGTAGAGGATCTATTAACACATTTCTACTTTGATCAATGGTCCAGATGGGCTTCGGGTCTTCGATATTTCTTCACTCATAATTGCTTGCCTCCCCCCGAAGTACGAAATAGCCAAATATGGGGATCATTTGACACATGTCCCTCGCTCAGATCGATGGACAGGAATTGCACGAAATTCTCTCAATCTTCTCTACATATGACCAATATATGTGACCTCAGCTTAACTTTGGGCACTTATCTCACTTTACGAAGATTGACAGTCAAATTTTAATGGATCGTGGAAATAAGTGGCTCATGCGTATTCAGAATGTCAAAGTTACATGAGGTATAGAACCTAACTTAAGCCCTAGATTTAAATATCAAGCACCACACATCCTTCTCCATCGGGCGGTCATGATTTACTTCAGGACTTTAGGCTTCGGGAGTTTTAGCTTCTCCCCTCTCACTTTTATCCAAAGTGTTTTCTCCCAAAGTCCACAGATTGATGTCATGTGTCCTCCTCAGATTGATGGTCGTCATTCACTTTGGAGATCCATCTCTACATGTAGACCGCCCCCGAGCTCTAAAGTGCCAAATTATGTGGCAGTCATCAGTTCATACATTGTGGCACTCTCATCAGTGATGACACCTGGCATCCAACTAGTGCTGACACATGTCACTTCTCTTTTCATGAAACATCAGCACAGTGACATCGGATCATCCTCCGGGAAGTGTTGTTGTTTAGCGCCAAAGTAGCACCATATCCAAGCATGGTTAGAATGATCCTAAAGTTGGCAGGCGAATAAACTTTAGCGGTGGCTCTAAAATCAGCAGGTGTGCCCAGATCGCAGATCACGACCAGATCAACGACCACATTTCATTGCGGGAACGCAGCATGCTCAAACGATAAAATTCTTGAGTGGTCCCACAACTGAAACTGTGGTATAGTAAAAGAGCTATGTGGCATCACTAGGTGCATTGCGGGACGAAAATAAGGTTACTTCAAACCACCCCCTCATGCCCCCAAAAAATAGAGAAACATAAAGGGATGTTGGAGAAACACCTGTCATCCATGTCATGTATTTGATTCACCCTCCATCCTGTCACACCTTCCACATCGGTTACCCCGTTCACCTCCCCACCTACACTTGTCCCATTGTCATCCTATTCATGAACAATTACTCTTTCTCATAATAGCTATCCATCGCATAACAAGCCAACATTGAGCTACCTATCACATTATAACTCCCTCCATATTTTCAACTGATATTCTTTTTCCAATGAACGCATTCGAAGAACAGATAGCAATGGAATCAGATGATAAGGACAATAAAAAAATGATTATGGTGGCCTCAATGGACATGTGTTCCTAATTCAAAGAACAAAGGAAAACAAGCATGTCTACGAGCAGATGAAGAGACAGATGAAATCACTAGCTCAAACAATATCATCTTGTGGTCATTTCATTCGAATTATATTATGTTTTTAGGAGATATTGTAAGAAGTCCAACCGTTTTGAGTTGCGACAAATTTTGTATAAGTAGATAGATTTCATATTTATTCAAGGTTGCTTCTTGCCAGATGTAATAGAGAATACTCTCCTTGAGTATTAATACAAGTGCAGATAGAGATATCAAATTCTGTTTAGTTTGAGTTATGTGCTTCTTCTGTATTTCCATATCTCCAAATTTTCTTATGTAATTCCTTGATAAATGATTGATGGCAATTTAGTATCACAACTATTGTAATCACATTATATCGAAAATTCATTAAGGAAGCAGTTTTTCCTCTGTATTTACTTTAAGTAATACAAGACCTGCAAGTTATTTGAATTATTGCATCTCATATAATGTTCAAGGGTACACTCTTTACTTTCTTCTATTGCAAACAAGGTGAGACTCATCGATCATTGATTCCTAGATTTGTTTAACCATTTTTTAAGTTTCTCCCACACCATTTGATACATTAATTGTGACTTAGAATATGAAGTGTGGCCTCTGTACTGTCCTATTATTAATTTCATTTAGGGATATTTTATTATATAACTAAAGGTAGAAAAAACACTCTTTTAAAAAAATCTCTTTAAATTTTCCTGGTGCATGACATTACTCTTTGAGCCTTAAGTTTAATATCAGGAACAACAAGATGAAAGACATTGGTCTCCCGAAATTTGTCTTACCTAAGGACTTTGTTGACTTGCATGACATAGTCATACAACATGCAGAACAAGACTCATCATGGACTGCACAAATAGAAAAGGTGGTGAATATGGCGTCAGGACAAGTACAACAGTTCATGGAGCACCCGATCAAGACTCGAATAGTATTACACCAGTTAAGTGTCAAAATAGTCATGTATCAGGCACGTGAATTAGAAGTAAAGGAGATACTCTCAGCATTGATGGACCAACACAGATTCATGTATGCCAACACATACGAGGAACTCTTTGTAAAATGGTCAGAGTATGAGAAGAGTCATCCACTTCAATGAAACCATTCGATGACTATTAGAAGACAAAG
Organism: Picea engelmannii; assembly: GCA_009831015.1. Lineage (NCBI taxonomy): Eukaryota > Viridiplantae > Streptophyta > Pinopsida > Pinales > Pinaceae > Picea > Picea engelmannii. The sequence goes on along the minus strand of ML777554.1, from coordinate 1,787,968 downwards.
AGATGAAAGCACCATGTGGCGATGTTTTTTTTTACTTAGCATGCACTTTTGATAGTTAATTTTAGTTAATTATTTGTTATAAATAAGAATATCAACCTTTTAGAAAAGGTTAATGGTTTTCACAAAGACCCTCATTTTTGGAATTGTAAATAACTATTTCGTAACTACCTTAATTAAGAAGTCATGTTTAAGACCAGAGACAATTTTTTTTTTACATCAAAGGCATGTGTGATTGGATCTAAGGATGAATTACTTCTAACTCTATCTCATGAATGCATGTTGTAATGAGTAAGAGTTTCTAAATCTATTGATAAGTTAACTAATTCAATATTTTTATATTTCTTGTCTCTAATGATGGAAAGAAAATCATTGTGTTAATGTGTGATTAATGGTTAGATCTAAGGAAACTATTTTTCTTGTCATCATTTTATTTCATGTATGTTTTCTTTTAATAATTGTATCTCAGTCAATAATTAAAATACCAACACGTTGATGTATTAGTACTAGGCTTGTCACAGTTATGAAAATGTTTGTCTGCATTCTTGATCACAAGGGTTATCCCAAGCTCAGTCTTCTTCAGTAGTTGATATTTCCCCTTTTACCCTGTTGATTTATACCAGCACACATATTTTAGCAAACCCACCTAATAAATGAAAATTCAAAAGAGAACATTTAAAATGAAGGAGGGACTTTCATAAGAAGATATCATGTAAATCACTATGTAAAGCCCATCAATTATTTGGTCGGATCGACAGATCTGGAGAACCATTCCACTATCAAATGCTGCAAAGTCTAATTGGGACTCAATGGTGGGTTTGGTTCCTACTATTGATTTAAATGGATTTAGGACCCCTCAACAGAAATGGTGCTATAAGGAGGGCCTAAGAATGAATGGCTAAAAATATTTCTAATATAATATTTTACATAGCCTATAGATTCAAAACAGACCACATGCATGGCTAGTCATTCTCAAAACAACCCACATACACTGAGTACTCTTGAAAAAAGTAACTCACCCCATCAAGAGGAAGAAAATTTGTTCCCTAAAATACCTTACGGTCTTCCCCACGAGGATTTGAACCAGTTCAGAAGAATCACAAGAGCTTACACCTGAAAAATTGGATCACTGCCCCTAGATCCATTACTTCCTCATAGAAAACAAGTAAGCATACCAGTTGTTGACACCCCAGACCAGTTTTTCGTTCACACAGTAAAATACCTAATAGATTTTTCCCTCACGGAGATCAAGCATATCCTCAATATGATCCTTGAAACACCAGTTGGTAACTTCATTGAGCCCGACGATTTTTCTGACGAGGAAGGGTTTAACTCGGAATGCTCAACTTTGGAGTCATATGACATGGAAGGTAACAATGATAATAATGAAGAAATGGCAAACCCACCTCAGAATAATCAACCTTGGTCAGCTAGATATGATTTGGCCATCCCTGAATGAGTACATAACCTTCCTTGACATCCAGAAAAGTTACTCCATAAATTTGACCTTGAAACCTCACGATTGCCTGGAGACCATATAAAAAAATTCATACTAGTTATTAGACTGATGAATGTCCAACATGAAGACGTAGTATGCAGGATTTTTCCCTATACCTTTGAGAATTCAGCCTCTATGTTGTTTTTTAACTTTCCTCTAGGGTCCATAACTAGTTCGACAAAGTTTCAAAGGGAATTTTTAGACAAATTCGCGGAAGAAACCACTACAAGATATTTGATGGATGAGTTGTTCACCGCCACCATGAGTTCAAAAGAAAAGGTTAAAGACTTCAATCAACGATTCACCACTATCCTAAACAAATTTCAACCCGAAGATAAACCCACTTAGGAGTTGTAAATCGAAGTATACGCTAATTCTCTCCCTGCTTCCATTTCCATGTTTGTAAAAAGGGCTTCCAAAACAACCTTAGCTGAGAATTTTGAGGAACCCAAAACAATTGAATTCCAAATGAAGGGATGTAAAGAAGGCCAGGTCTCATTAGTTAAGAAGGAAGTTCAACCTCCACCCATGAGAGGACTCTTGTTGACCAGACCCCCAGGGAAACGAATAGAACAAGGTCCTGAAAAGGGAAGTGGAAACATAGAAGACCTACAACATATGGTAAAGACATTTTCCATCGAAATCATAGACATGAAAAGAAGTGCAGGGGAAGGAAACAAAGGCCAAAGGCCCTATAAACCCTTCTTTAAAATAAATCCACCATTCAAAGCAATTGAACCTCCTCTAGCCAACTTAAACACACCTTCGTGAACCCCTAGGGTCATCAGTTCACTGTGTTCACCTTACAAGGTAAAGTTTAGGGAAATTTGAAAACATAGGTAATATATAAATATTCTATTTAAGTGGAAATTGCATGCATTCTTTCTAATGAAAGAATTACTCAGCTCCTCAGTTTTGTTTCCCATTCTGAGGATAGATATATATTAAGTCTATTCACTTAAGATAAGTTTCAGAACAATCCTTGTATTCACTCATAAGAAAGTACGGTATTCACCTATCGACCTGGGAAATGTAGCATCTGACTCCTTCTATGCCTATCACCAGGAGAAGCATTGTGAAAGTGATTGTCCACAATGGGTGCATGCCATGAATTTGATGGCCAATTGGTTTATAGACAAGTTTTACCTTACCAAAAAATCAAGCGGCTCAACGATGAATATTGTTGATCAAGAAGAAGCTGACCCTCCATAATAAACAACCATGATATTATGGGACCCGAACTTGCCAATGCCTTTTGATGATCTATTTGAGGTTCAAGAACCACCTCTAGAGGTATTGGTTGTGAAAACGTGAAGTAGGGGTTAGCCTATCTCAAACAACCTTACCATTACCCACACTTTGAGAGGAAAACAAACATTCAATCACCCAAAAGAACCTTTTGTCTCCCAAAGAAACCCTATAAACATCCATACATGAGAATTGCCCAAGCTAGACTACAACATAGTAGAAGATTTAAAAAAATTGAAGGAAAATATATCGGTCATGGACATGTGTATAATTCCCCAACAAAATGAATTTATGTTACAAGCCTTGAAGTCAATAGAAACTCCTACAACAAGCACTGACAAAGGAGAAAATCCATCCCTCATGGATCTAAGAAATAAACCAACTATAAAATCTTGTTCTGAAGATAAAAAGGGAAAGCCTTTTGTTCCTCCATTCCTCTTGACATTTGAAGTATTCAATAGAAACCTCCATAATTGTTTGGTTGACTTAGGGGCATCCTCTAATTTTATGCCATTATCTATCTGCAAGAAATTAAATGCAGTGCCTCTCAAAAGTGATAAGCATGTGTTACAACTAGATAGAACCCAGGTGAAATTTATGGGAGAACTCAAGGATGTCATGATCATAATGGAAACAAACCCGAAATGTTTTCAAGTGATTGGCATCATTGTAGTAGATATCCCAGAAGCTTATGGATTGTTACTTAGTAGAGATTGGTCTGAGAAGTTGAACGGATACTTTAGCACAAACTGGGCTCCCCTTTGGTTTCCATTAAAGGGACACACGAACATGATCAGGATCGATAGGGAAAGGTATCTCAAACATAATGTCAGTGATTTAGAATCCCTTAACAAACCCTCTTCGACATATTTCCCCATGCTAGGAAACTACTCCTGTGACTCCGCTTTCGATAATTTCTCCCATCTCTCATATGATGTTCCTCTTACTCAAAACTCTAAAATAACTTTTCAAGAAAATGTACTGACCACGGTAGAAGAAACCCTCTTCTGTCAAGAAACTATGTTGAAAACCACAGAGCAAATGGGTGGAGAGGAGGAAATTGGTAGGAAATGAGAAGTGGATCATTTTCTCTCACAAGTTTGGACCTCTTACTTTGATGGATCTAAATCGCAAGAAGGATTAGAAGCGGGGTGTATCTTTATTGATCCTAAGGGGAAACAAAATTTCCTCTCTTGCAAACTAGAATTTGAATGCACTAATAATACCGTCGAGTATGAATCTTTAGTGCAAGGGCTAAAGAAATCCATATACTTAAACATCAAAGAACAAAAGGTTTTCAGATACTCTTAAATCATCATTAGGAAAGTAAGGAACATTATACACTACAACTCTCCACACCCGAGGAATTATCAATAGGAAGTGCACAGACTAGTAGAACATTTTGAAGACTTCAATATTACAACGATCCACAGAGAAAAGAATACTCTTTTTTATTCCCTCACCACTACTGCCTCTAGGATATCCCTTGTAGAAGACTATGAATCCTCCTGGATCATTTTGGAGCTAGTCTACAAGCCATCAATGCCCAATAATATCTCTAATTGGAAGGTCTTTGAAGGAGATGAACAGATCATAAAAAATTTAACCAATCAAGAAAATTTTAAAGATCTGGCTATTGATGATGAAATGTTTTAGGAGAAACTAGTGAAAACCAATCCCCATGAACAAAGAGTTGAAACAAATCAGTCGAATGACAAACCAAGGTTTCACATGATACCAAAAGGGGTAACCAATTTGGAGAACATTTTTTACTTAAGGGAAATATTTAAGGGGTCAACAAACACAAAGACAGGGAGTTCATGTCCCATGTACGAGACTATAAATCTAGGAACCCCGGAGAACCCTAAGAATATAGATCTTGGAAAGACAGTATCTAAAGAATAAAGGAAATCCTATCTCAAACTGTTCAGAGAATATCAAGATGTTTTTGCATGGTCCTACTGAGATCTAAAAAATTATGATACTCACATTATCCAACACACAATCCCATTAAAACCCGAAGTAAAACCCATTCAACAGAAGCTTCGAAAGTACCACCCATCCCTGGAGCCTCTCATGTGTCAGGAATTAAAGAAATTATTATATGCTAAAATTATCTTTCAGGTTAGACACTCTGCCTGGGTAGCAAACTTGGTTCCTGTCAGGAAAAATTATGGGGAGATCTGCCTGTGTGTGGATTTAAGAAACCTCAACAATGCATCTGAAAAGGATAACTACCCAGTTCCACCAATGGAGAAACTCTTGCAGACTGTGTCTGGTTCTTAGATTTTCTCCCTGCTAGACAGTTTTTTTGGTTATAACCAAGTTCTAGTTTCAGAGGAAGACCGATTGAAAACTACCTTCCAAACCAAGTGGGGAACCTTTGTTTATAAACGCATTCCCTTTGGGTTAATCAATGTAGGGGAAACCTTCCAAAGGGTCAGGGACATAGCTTTTCGGGGACTAATCAACAAATGTGTAGTAGTTTATTTGGACAATGTGACTGTGTATTCAAAGAAAGGTGTAGGAGATACAGTATATCTTTAAACTCTAAGAAAACTGTATTTTGTTTCAAGGAAGGAAAACTATTAGTTCATATTATATCTCAAGCAGGAATTCGCATAGACCCAGAATGAATTAGGGAAATAGCTCAGCTTCCCTTACCCCACAACAAAAAGGCTATGCAATCCTTCTTTTGGAAAATCAATTTTGTGAGTAAGTTCACCCCCGATTTTGCTGAAACTATCAAACCCTTGCAAAAAATGACCCGCAAAGATGTTGATTTTAAGTGGGATGATGAACATGTTGGCCCTTGACCAAGTTTTGAGGATCCTTGGCCATGTTTGACCTATTTTTGGGACTTCGACAGGATGTCAAAGGAGGAGTGCAAGTCAAAGCCAAGATCGCGGGATCTTAGCCCCTCTTAAGGGATTTTTGGGTTATTTAACGGGTATGGGGATGTCGGCCCATGGGTTTACCCATGCTTAGGCCTATTTAAATGTATAAATAGAATATTGGGGGATGCAAATAGTGACCGATGGTTGAGTGCTAGTATTGGATATGTGCAAGAGGACATGATTAAGACTTGTAGAGCTAAGTGCAAGTCATTTGTAGTTCTTTGTGCACAGTTTGTGTAAGGCTCTGTGCCTCGATCTACTTGGGGAAGGAGGATCTCATGAAGTGCATGTAGATATCCTGTCCTATGCAGAGTAGTGTTCTGATGCTTTGTGCCTATAAGACACTTGACATAATATAATAAATAGAAGAAGAGTTGGTGGACGTAGCCCCAGGGTGGGGGTGAACCACGTAGATCTTGTGTTGTGAATTCTTTGTGCTTTTGGTTGTTCTTTTGTTTATATGATTCAATGCTTAGTGCGATGTTAAATGATAGATAAATATGATATGATAGTTGAGTGTTGAATAATGTGGATGAATGCTAGATCTGACCTATGTTGATGTGCTTAGTGCTTGAACATACTATATCTGATTGAATATTTTGATGCTCTATAATTAGGGTTTTATCTACAAAGTAGATGTTGGTTTAATATTGATGAACTGTAATTGATAAGTTCTTTGATAAGGTGTTATAATCACAGATATGTATCCCAACTAAGGTTGTGGATATCTGAGTCCTGCAACCACCCCTGCTTCTACCTCAGGTGAGACTTCATTTGCTTTGCAGGTGTTGCCGAAAGGACTGGTAGTTAGGGTTTTGTTGGTGTTCTCTTGAGAATTGAACCCTGGGTCTACCCCTATGCCAACAAATAGTTCTATTGTCAGGACATGAAACTATCATTGTTGGGAACTAAGGAAGAAGAATCTCTATGTGAAGATCTGAACTGAAACTGTGATTGTTGGGAACTGAGGAAAAGAAAGAAATATATGTGCATAGATTTTTTGCTTGACTTGTGAAGCTCTGTGATAGGGAAGGAGGCAGATCTAAAGAAAAGAGGTAAGATATGAATTCTTTGTACTCTAATAGAGGTAAGAATAGTGAAAATTTTTAGATCTGGAATATTTGTGCTCTGCCGAAAGTAAGATAAGTGGAAATTTTTATTTCAAGAGTATGGATCTAGGTGTGTTTGATAAATTTTGTCCTAGATTGAAAAGTAGGGAACAACTAGAAGAAATAAGATTTGATATGAATAGATCTGATAAGAATAGTGAAAGATATGTTATTCCTATGCATAGAAAGAATATTTGGACTAATAAATGGATGCAGGACCCTAGAAAGAATTTTTTGCAGGTTAGCTACCATGATCCTAGTGCACAGTACAGGAAAGGTTGGGGATAATTTAAGAGAAAGAGAGGAATAACTCTTTGTTATAGCTGCAGAAGACTGGGAAAGCTGGCTAAGGAATGTCCTGGTATAATATCTAGTTGTTTTTGTTGTAAATCTATGGATCACGAAGTTTTAGATTGCCCTAGAATGATAGCTAAGCTTGAAAAAATGAATATGAGACAAGAAGACCTTGAGAAAGGTCAAGAAGTTGAGATCATGGCAGAACCTAAGAAAGAATCAAAGACTGTACTATTATAGATGAAAGAAACCCCGAATGACCATAGAGATACTAATCTATCATAGATATTAAAAGAGAAAGAGCAAAGAGAAGTAAGAATAGGAGACTTAGACATTGATTGTATTCTGGATGAGGAAACACAGGTGAATATAATGACAGCAAGAACTTCGGAAATTTTAGGAAAACCTGCTATGATTCCTTCATTAGGAGGAATAGGATTATTGAGAGGAAATTTGATAACCCTATGTGGAAGACTTACTCAGATATCTATGAGTGCTCATGGAACTTCGACAAAGGAATATTTTGAGGTTGTTAAATTTATTGAGAACAATGCCCCATTTGCTATGTTACTAGGAAACCCTTGGATCGGAAAGGATCGGGCTAGAAGGAAAGAAGAAGAAGTCTTAGAGCAAAAGAAGCAAGAATTGAAAGATTTCATGACTAAGAGGATCACACACTTGATTGAAGAATTGGAGAACAGATCGAAGATATTTAGAACCATGGATGTTGAAGTTGGAAGAACACAGGAAGAATCACAAGAGATTGAAGCGCCTACCCCAAATAAATAAGAAGTATTTCCATTAAATTCTAGGAAAGAATCTCAAAAAAACGAAGTTACTATACCAAGAGGAGATAAGAATTAGAATAGAAAGAGGAATACCGAGATGAAGATCACTGGAAAAAATGCTAGAAATCTCAGTAAGAAGAGAGTAAAGATCAAAAAATTACAGAAGATTCTAGAGGGAACTTCACAGAAGGAAAATTTGCAAAACTGGAACTTTGTTGGGATAGCATAACAACGCCACATGACACTTCTCCATGGTGGGAAAATATATCCGTTGGAAATAGTATAACCATTATACTGATGCCACGAACAGGTAGAAAGGAATTTTTGGTCAGAAGGCTCACCATCATACCATTGGGACCATGTCATAATGGACAGAACCAAATTAATGAAGGTATCTTGTCCGTTGGAGAGATCCATTACGTTGTTGTCTACTTATTTCATCAACTGTTGCACCGAGAAAAATTTTGCGAATTGTATCAGAGAGAACTCATTTCTACCGTGCTATGATTAGTAAGATCAACACCAGTTCTATTGTTTTGTGCACTCATTCATTCATCCTATATAAGAATGTATGTCAGACGAGCTCAACGTCATGGAGAAAATCGTCAAAGAATTTCTCATCGATCTCATGGTTGATAAAGTAATGTCTGCAAGTATTCAAGCATCCTCAATGAGAGGAGTGCAAGCCTCCCCGTCAACCGCTCGTGGATCCGAACCATCTTGAGCTGTCATAGAAAAGAGAACCAAGGACAGAGATGACCTAGAAAACGCGAAGATAATCCTGACTATCTTACCCAACTACATCCCGCCCCTGGTTGGTGTAGTGAGTCATGATAGTGTGATGAGAGATTTTGATTACACCATGGTTACTGCGTACCTCTCGAAGGGGATACATGCAGTTAGAGTGCAGTAGTACAAGATTGCAATGTTGAAGTTCAGTGACTTCAACATTGGAGACCGCAAGAACCATAGTATGCTCACCTTGTATAAATACTTGACCAGGATGAAGGGGAAGAACTTGCAAATAAACCCCCAGTCGTGGACGATGAACCTCGCACAGTCTACCCTGTTGAATGTAATGAAAATACCACACTTTGAAAGGCACCAGGAGGTTAACGCCTGTGTCAAGCTCCTACTTTCATGGTACCATGGAGACTACTTATGGTTAGACCGCCATATCACAGTCGATCTGATGTTGATCCATAGGATCATTGGGTTAACTATGCAAGGAACTAACCCACGGGAATTCTATCCAGGGAAATCCATAGATAGCGCGTTAGCACAGAAGATCAAGGATATCTACGATGATGTTGAAAAGGGGACACGAGGCTACAAGGTAGCTTTCATCCAAAATGGCACAGTGCGCCTAGCATGCCAATTAATCACAGGAAAGATAGTAAGGAAGAACAGACCCACACAGGTCATAGGCTTTGTTGTTGACCTTGCAGGAAAATGTGTAGAAGGCCTACAAATGAACTGGGTGAAGTGCCTATTCAACCAGCTAGAGTTAGACTATTGCAAAGCTCAGGATCAGGGATATGAGTTCCACTTTAGCTGGCTCATGATTCTCATAGTGCTTATTTCTTGGGATATGTTGGAAGGTGTGACCTTCCTGGACATTGATCCATTAGAGCCGCTTGCTACGAATTTCACCATGCTCTGGTACTCGAGCGATATGGGAAAACAGTGGCAGTCAAACACATTTTTTCATATGTATTATCTCCAACTGAAGAGGGTTATCGAAGTTGAACCTCAAATGACCTTGAACACCCTACAATAGTTCTGACCCCTCACGAAATTCCGCGTAGATCGTCACTTCATCTATATCACTGCGCGAGCCGATGAACATAAGGAAGAGCTTTAGTCATAATAAAGATCTTCCTCACAGAAGAGGACCTTGAGAAGATAACTAAGGACTAGTCAGTAGAACTCCTTATCCCCGCTAAGGCTACAGAGATGTTTGACCCCGAACTTTACAACTCAGAGGCCACTCACAAAGAACATGACACACCCAGAACCAGTATAAGGAAGAAGACCGCAGAATTCCAAGATTTAAGCAGTGCATCAAGTAAAACTGCTTCAGTATCACCTGGTCGAGGGGGTGATGATGAAGTAGAAGAGATAAATGGCAAAGAAGATGAGCAGAAGCAAGGTGAAGTAACACCACCTAGAGATGAGGTCGATCCCTTGAATAAGAGGAAGTTTTATACCCTGAAAACCTCTTCCTGAAAGAAATCCAGAGCCACCTTGACCAAGATGCAGATCGTTCTCATTGTCGATGACTTCAAATTTATCATAGCAGTTGTCGTAGATGCTTCGCAAGACATCTTATAGAAGCATGAAGCAAGAAGGAATAAATGTATGATAGAATCTAATTTGAACTCTAAGGGGTACAGCAGGCCCTTCAGTCCATTCGTGCAGTGTCAACTATGCCCTTGCCATCGGAAGAACCAGAGTTAGGAGATGAGTCAGCCCAACTCCGTCGACTAGATAATGTGACTGAAGCTCTCCTTCGTCGCACAAAGGAAGAAATAGAACAAGCCACCCAAGCCTTGAATCAAGTGCAAGAAGTAGTCGTGGAACAACGTCGAGTTGTGAAGTAGGAGAAGGTTTCTCTCCAAACCAAGTTTGAAGAGGAGAAATCATAGATTCAGCAAGAAAAAGAACAGTTGCTCGTAGAGCAACTCGAAGTGAAAGAATTAGTCAATAGAGCACTTTGCTCTGTGACAGTTTTAGAGCCAAAAGTAGAAGACTAAGTTGAACATCAATTAGAACAGCTCGCAAAATCTATCCAGCAGCTATAGCAAAGAATAGCAGACTTAGAGCTCCAAACAGTACCCGACACTCCCTAAGAGGTGAGGGATCAAAGAGAAGCAATGACTCGAAGCGCAGTTGAGATAATAAAGGCCCTTGATATGGAATGTAAACAACTAAGTGATCGTAGTGCCTAGACTTATGAGCGACTCGCTGAGAATATAGAACTGAAGGCACTCGAGTCACAACTCCAAGAGGCAAAGTAGCAAGCAGAAACAATACAGGCATAGTTGAAGCCCCTGTCATTTGTTGAAAGGATGAAGTGATCCCAAGGACAGTGCACTGCTCAAAAATAGGTCCACACCATTCAAAGTAGAGTTATGGAAGTGACTCAGAGGCTCCAACCTATACAGGATGAGGCTTTCCAACTGTTCTCAGAGATCGAAGGTTGAGGAGAAGAACTAGAGAAAGTCATCACTGCAGTTGAACATCGCTTAGAGGGACCTGTCAATGAAGAAATAATCCAAGAGTTCGTTGAGTAGAGGAGGCCATGGAACAACAACAAGTCGAAGCATCTTGAGCCTAGATCAAGGCTTTTGAGGTAGAATTACCCAGACCAGAGTGACTCTGGATGAGTCAAAGGTGAGTGTTGGGGGAATGTTGGCCCTTGACCAAGTTTTGAGGATCCTTGGTCATGTTTGACCTATTTTTGGGATTTTGACAGGTTGTTGAAGGTGGAGCACAAGACAAGGTGGAGATCGTGAAATCACAGCCCCTCTTTAGGGATTTTTGGGTTTTTGGGTTATGTAATGGGTATGGGGATGTCAGCCCATGTGTTTACCCATGCTTAGGCCTATTTTATAATGTATAAATAAAAGACTAGGTAATGTAAGTAGTGATCAATGTCTAAGTGCTAGTACTGGCTATGTGCAAGAGGACGTGATTAAGACTTGCAGAGCTAAGTGCAAGTCATTTGTAGTGCTTTGTGCATAGATTGTGTAAGGTTTTGTGCCTAGATATACTTGGGGAAGGAGGATCTGGCGAAGTGCACACAGATCTCCTATCCTATGCAGAGTAGTGTTCTGATCCTTTGTGCATGTAAGATGCTTGACATAAGATAATAAAGAGAAGAAGAGTTGGTGGACATAGCCCCAGGGTGGGGGTGAACCACGTAGATCCTGTGTTGTGAATGCTTTGTGCTTTTGGTTGTTCATTTTTTTATATGATTCAATGCTTAGTGCGATGTTAAATTATAGATGAATCTAATATGATATTTGAGTGCTAAATAATTTGGATGAATGCTAGATCTGGTTGAATATTGCGATGCTATGTAATTAGGGTTTTATTTGCAAAGTAGATGTTGGTTTAATACTGATGAAATGTAATTGCTAAGTTCTTTAATAAGGTGATATTATCACAGATCTGTGTCCTAGCTAAGGTTGCAGACATTTGAGTCCTGCAACCACCCCTGCTTCTACCTTCGGTGAGACTTCATATGCTTCGTAGGTTTTGTCGAAAGGGCCGATAGTTAGGGTTTTGTTGGTGTGCTCTTGAGCGTTGAACCTTGGGTCTGCCCATGTGCCAATAGAATGAAAAATTTCTTTCAGTTTTATTAAGACTGCAATATCTCAAGCTCTAGTGTAATTAGGGTTTTATTTGCAAAGTAGATGTTGGTTTAATATTGATGAAATGTAATTGCTAAGTTCTTTAATAAGGTGTTATTATCACAGATCTATGTCCTAGCTAAGGTTGTAGACATCTGAGTCCTACAACCACCCTTGCTTCTACCTCTGGTGAGACTTCATATGCTTCGTAGCTGTTGCCGAAAGGGCCAATAGTTAGGGTTTTGTTGGTGTGCTCTTGAGCGTTGAACCTTGGGTCTGCCCATGTGCCAATAGAATGAAAAAGTGATTTCAGTAATATTAAGACTGCAATATCTCAAGCTCCAGTGTTGTGAAGTCCCGACTTTAGCAGAGATTGTTTTCTCTATACTTTTGCCTTCGACCAATCGTTAGCTGCAGTATTGACTCAGAAGGATTATGGAAACAATGAGGCGTCGATCTCATTTATGAGAAATAATCTCCAAGGGGCCGAACTAAATTACCCTTCCATAGACAAACAGTCTTATGCGATGTACAAGGCAGTGAAACACTTCAGATCTTACATCCTAAAAAACCACACCAAAGTTATTGTGCCTCATCCTCCAGTCTGATCCATATTCACTCAACATGATATGGGGGAAAGAAGAGGAAACTGGATGGAAGTGGTCCAAGAATTTGATCTAGATATAAAAATTGCCAAACTGGTTAAAGGACAAGGATTGTGTAAACTGGCCGCTGCAACCCAGGAATTAGTAAATGAAGACCCCGTGTGGGAGAATGAATTGGCATTATGGTGTAGTGAAGCTTTATATGTTCCCCTAGGGTAGTAGTCTTGGTATGGGAAACTAACATATCTCCTACATCATGAGACTTTCCCAAAAAACCTAAACCCTAAGGAAAGGAGAGCTCTCAGACTAAAATCGACACAATATTGTCTCATAAATTCAGTCCTCTTCCACGTTAATTATGATGGGGTACTTTTAATATGTCTCAAATGAGAAGAAACAGATAAAGTTCTGAAGGAGATCCATGATGGTCCTGCAGGTGGACACTTCGCAGGGAATACCACTGCTCACAAGATACTGAGAGCCGACTATTATTGGCCTACTCTATTTAGAGATGCTCACACATATGCTAGAAAATGTAAAACTTGCCAAATGAGCACAGGGAGGGAAAAGAGACCAGCTGTCCCACTCCAACCTGTGGTCGTCTCCAGACCATTCGAGTAATGGGGGTAATATGTCATAGGAGAAATTACACCGAGTTCTCCAAAAAAACATAGATACATACTGACTGCCATAGACTATTTCACGAAATGGGCAAAGTCTGTCCCTCTGACTCATGTAAACTAAAAGGTGGTGATCCAATTCATAGAACAAGAACTGATCACAAGGTTCGGTATGCCTTCCGTTCTTGTTGTTTATAGTGTCACTTATTTGTATTCCACCTTATTAATAGAGTTCACTCTATACAAATGAATCATAATCAGATACTCTGAAAACTACTATTCACAGGGGAATGGAGTGGCATAATCAACCAATAAGAACCGAGTGAGGATATTAAAGAAAAAAGTTGCAGAAAATCAGAGGAATTGGCATAGTTCACTTCATAACACCTTATGGGATGATAGGGTTGTTAATGTTTATGCCATTATTATAGTTCTTTGCATTTCAATAGATAAGTGCATAATAAGAACAAGATCACTGAGAAATACACATTCACAAGAGACACAACATTTATCCTAGGAAACCCTCTCGGAAGAAAACCCAACAAAACTTCCTTATCATAAATAGCTTAAACAATGTTCAAGAGATAACTCAAACCAATATAGAAAGTCCTCCCCAAGAGATGTGTCGCCCTTCTTCTCCTATCTCCAATTTGTAATTGCAGCTTGCCTCATAAGAAAATGAGCAAGTGAGTGTGTGTTTGAAGTGAGGCGCTAGCCTCTTATTTATACAAGACTGGCACGTGTGAAAGGTGACAACTGGCAGGGCCAACCTCTCACTCTAGGTGGGTAAACCCACCTTTAATTAATTTTGGATCTTCCATAATAACTATTGGGGCCGACTTCTTATTCTGCCCTTTGTAATTGTCCGATGACCAATCCGCAAAAGGGGATTTGGTCCTTATACAATTATCGACATGATTAATCCTCAATGGGGATTAATCCCATAAAAATAATAATAATAACATGATTAATGCTCAATGGGGATTTAATCAAATAAAATAATAATAAGAATGCTCTTCGTAGTTACATTATTTCAACACTCCCCCTTAACAAGAAGGGTATTCTTCATCAGCATCAGGCGAGAGAGGTCTGCATCATTAGTGGCATCTAGAGGACAGTATCGTCAATATCATATTGAACCATTGTCTAGCACATTTACGAGTCATCAAAAGTTTTCTTCATCAGCAGCATCATCATTCTCTAAAGAATGCTATCATCATCTGCATCAAATATGTATCAGTAAAAATGATACCTCATTACAGCACTAGGTTGTCACATCACAGTACTACACTAGCTCAATGTCACAGTGGTTAAGCTGGTAGCTCAGTGTCAGTCACATATTTCTTTACGTCTAACAACTAGGTTAGAAGCAAGTAATATCATCATCATCTCGCTTTAAGTCTAACAACTAGGTCAGAAGCGAGGAATCACAGCGTCATGCTTTACGTCTAACAACTAGGTCAGAAGCATGACTCATCTTGCTTTACGTCTAACAATGAGGTCAGAAGCAAGGAACACATCAACATCTCGCTTTACATCTAACAACGAGGTCAGAAGCAAGGAACACATCAACATCTCACTTTACGTCTAACAACGAGGTCAGAAGCAAGGAATCACAACTTCATGCTTTACGTATAACAACTAGGTCAGAAGCATGACTCATCTTGCTTTACATCTAACAACTAGGTCAGAAGCAAGGAATCAGCGGCGTTATGCTTTACGTCTAACAACTAGGTCAGAAGCATAACTCATCTTTCTTTACGTCTAACAACGAGGTCAGATGCAAGGATCACATAGTATCATGCTTTACGTCTAACAACGAGGTCAGAATCATGACTCATCTTGCTTTACGTCTAACAGCGAGGTCAGAAGCAAGGATCACACGGCGTCATGCTTTACGTCTAACATCGAGGTCAGAAGAATGACTCATCTTGCTTTACGTCTAACATCAAGGTTAGAAGAAAGGATCACACGATGTCATGCTTTACGTCTAATAGCGAGGTCAAAAGCATGACTCATATTGCTTTACGTCTAACAGCGAGTTCAAAAGCAAGGAATACATCTACTCCCCCTTTCAGGGAGGGTCCTTTCGGACAATACCAAGCTTATCTCGAAAGTGTTCAAACTTTACATGAGATAGAGGCTTACTCAACACATCAACAACCTGTTCATCCGTGCTAATGTATTGGAGCTTCGAGGCTCCTCTCTGTACCATGTCGCGGATGAAATGATAGTGGATCTCTATGTGCTTCGATCTGTCGTGGAACACACGATTCTTTGTCATTTTAATACATCTTTTATTGTCACATAGAATCGTGGTTGCTCTCATCTCCAAATCAAATAGGCCTGTCAACAACTTTCAAATCCATATAGCTTCGCAGCTAGTAGAACATGTGGCAATGTACTCTGCTTCCACTGTGTTGAGAGCAATATTGGATTGCTTCCTACTCTGCCACAAGATCATAGCTGATCCCAAACTGAAACAACATCCGGAAGTTCTTTTTCTGTCAGCAACGCTTCCTGCCCAATCTGCATCAGTATATCCACTCAGTGTGAAGTCATGATCTCCATCATAGCTGAGACCATAATCCATTGTACCTTTAAGGTACCTCATCACATGTTTTGCAACCACTAGATGAACACATCTGGGCTCTACCAGAAACTGACTCAAGGTGTTCACTACAAAACAGATGTCTGGTCTGGTGTTCGTCAGGTAAATTAGTGATCCAATACTCTGTCTGTACAGAGTGGCATCTATCAAGTCTAACGAAGTATCGACCAGCAACTTCATCTTTTCTTCCATGGGGGTATTCATGGAATTGCATTCTAGCATGTCGAATCTATTTAAGATTTTGACCGTGTACTTCCCTTGGTTAAGAAAGATTCTTTATGGACTCTGCCATACCTCAATACCTAAGAAGTAATGCATTAATCCAAGGTCTTTCATTTCAAATTCTACGGAAAGTCTCTGTTTACATTCAGCGATGAGCTTTTCTTCTCCAGTTAAGAATAAGTCATCCACATACAATAATAATATTACTGGTTCATTATCCATAATCTTGAAGTAGAGATTTGAGTCTGCTTTACTCCTGGTAAAGCCTAAGCTCATCAAGAAACTGTCTATACGGCCATACCAAGCTATGGGAGCATGCTTCAATCCGTATAAGGCTTTCTTCAATCGGAAGACATGAGGCTTCCTGTCTTCAACCTCAAATACTTGGGGTTGCTTTATATACACTTCCTCTTCGATAACACCATTCAGGAAAGATATCTTCACGTCCATCTGGTGTAGCTTCCATTTCATCTTGGTAGCAAGAGCTATAATGGTTCTGATCGAAGTGTATATGGCCACAGGAGCAAATGTCTCTTCATAGTCAATGCCTTCCTTCTGGGAAAAGCCATGAGCGACAAATCTTGCTTTATACTTCTCAATACTTCCATCAGCAGCATGTTTTATTTTGAAGATCCATCTGTAGGATACCCCATCTTCGATCTGGGAACTATTTTCCATACTTTATTCTTCATTATGGATTGGTATTCCTCTGTCATGGCATCTGTCCATTCTTTTCTCTGAATGGCTTCTTCAAAGCATGTAGGTTCTTCATCAAGTAGATTGCACATCAAATTCATGTAACTAGAGAATGGCTTTGGTCTTTTTACCTGTCTAGTGGTTCCTTCTGGAACACCACACTTCTCTCCATCTTGAATAAGCTCTCTTGCCCAAGCAGGCTTTCTTTTATGGGAGAAGGTCATTTGAGGAGGTTCTTGAACTTCTTTTATGTCATGATCTTCAGGAGTCTCCTCATCAAGGAAATTTACGACTTCCCTTACAGGTTTTGCAGCTCTGGCAACTTCCCTCACGGATTCTGCAATCCTAGGATTTATAGGTTCCTCTTCATATACTTCTTCATGCTGGCATCTTCTCAATTTCTTAAGTGTTGCTTCTTCATCAAAGGTCACGTCCCTGCTGATCTCAATATGGCAGTGACCAAGTATGTAGATTCTGAAGGCCTTGGATACCTCACAGTATCCCATAAATATTCCCTTCTTTCCTGAAGGGTTCCAGCTTGTTTCTTTTCTATTTCATTATACGAATAAACAATGGACAACCAAATATTTTGAGATAGCTTACCTCTAGCTTCTTTCCAGTGAACATCTCTTCTGGTGTCTTGAGCCCAAGTGCACTATGGGGCAATCGGTTTTGCACATAAACAACTGTCATTACTTCTTCTTCCCATAAGCACATAGGAATATCTTTATCTTCACAACTTCCAGCATGGTTCTGTTCTTTCGTTCAGCTACACCGTTTTGTTGGAGATCTTGATCCCAACATCTTTGCAGATTCACGGATTATTTTGAGGTATATTTTCCTCCATTATCTGACCTGAGTATCTTAATCTTCCTTACAGGTGGGTTCTCTTATAAAGGCTTTGAATTCCTTGATATTGTTGAATACTTCAAATATATCCAGGTCTTTTACGAGAATAATCATTAATGAATGATACATAGTATACATACCCATTATTGGAGGATTATGGCATTGGGCCACATACATCTGAATGAATGAGTTCTAGGACTCCTGACTTATTGTCCCTCTTCGAAAATGGGTTCTTGATGTTCTTCTCTTGTGCACATCCATCGCATACACCTTCATGGTCACCTTTGAGTTCTGGTAAACCTGTGACAGCTTTGCATATGTATGGTACTGCCTTGTAGTTGATGTGAGCTAATATTCTAGAGTTCACATGGATTCTTCAATAGCATGAGTCATGGAAGCTTCTGAGTGACCCACCTTATTCTTTTCCACTGATGATTGCTTCATTTATGATTTCTTCTTTAGCACGTTGCCTTCTGCAACCTTCGCTATAGCTTACTCATGTGACCTGGAGCAAGGTCAATAAAACAACAAGCAAGAATAATATCCTTCTTGATAATATAAAGAAATAGCACAAACAATCATCACAAAAGCTCCTTTAGAGCTTATTACTTATAATTTTAGCAAAGATTAAAGGTAAGGAATACAATACAAAATGGGGTAAACACTCTCTTAGTGTTGTGACCAAGTATTCTTCCATGGCAATCTGAAACTAACACACGAGTTTCTCCTAGAGGAGGTGTTATTCATATCAGAAAAAGTATTTACATCTATATTCTCACATGCTATCAAGTATAATACTTTACAACGATTGCTATCTCAACTAAAGTCATCAGCTTGTCATGTGTACCTTTGAATCTTGATTAATCAAACCCGGGGCCTTGTCCTCAAGAGTGACTGCTTGCTTTTCTTCTAGGTCTCCTTCACTTAAGTGACGAATGATTTCTTCAACTTATCTTATGTACTAAGACAATACGATATCTTTACAAAAGGTTAGGTTAGAGGATAAGCTATATGATCAACTTTTAATCCTTCTAATGATTTGATCATAGCTTCAACATGCAACACTGATCAAGATAATTTCATAATAAATTGATGCATATTAGAATAATCACACCTGGGTTGCATCATTCCTATGAATGTGTTGGATCTTGAGATCCTTCTGGATCTATGGAAAAAGATCCCTTCTCGTGCAAATACTCTTTAGGGTTTAACCATTAAACATATGTGAGTACATACCTCAGATAACATTTGTAGGTAGTGGCTCCATCTTGGTGGTAGCGATAATCATTACTTCAAGAGTGATTGCAACTGATTCTATGGCTGCAACTGTAACTGGTACTACAACTGTAGTTGGTTTTGACACTGCAACTTAGGGTTTTATGAGGAAACCCTAATTTTTCAAACTTCGAATTTTGAAATTCTGATCTAGGGGATAGATGTGCTAGGTTGAGGCGAGTTAGCTGGTGCAGTCGGAATTTCGAAAATCCAACTTTTACCCCTTCAAATATGATCTGCGGATTTCTGGATTGGTTCTTCTAGTATTCTGGTACTCTGGTACTTCTGGTACTTCTGGTACTCTGGTTTTCTGGTTTTCTGGTACTTTGTCAAACTAGGGTTTCACTTTCCAGGAGATCTAGCCACTGAAAAGGTGCACTCTAAGTGCCAAAATGATCCTTGGGGGAGGGCGCATCTTTCTAAGAGGTTAGGGAGCTGAAAAGAGATACTTTTTCAAAACCCTAATTTTTGGGTACGGTAACAATGACGTTTTTCCTCTTGCGAAATATGCCTCCTTCAGGTTGGCTCTGATACCATGTTAATGTTTATGCCATTATTATAGTTCTTTGCATTTCAATAGATAAGAGCATAATAAGAACAAGATCACTGAGAAATACACATTCACGAGAGACACAACATTTATCTTGGGAAACCATCTAGGAAGAAAACCCAGCAAAACTTCCTTTTCATAAATAGCTTAAACAACGTTCAAGAGATAACTCAAACCAATACAGAAAGTCCTCCCTAAGAGATGTTCCACCCTTCTTCTCATCTCTCCAACTTGTAATTGCAGCTTGCCTCATAAGAAAATGAGCAAGTGAGTGTGTGTTTGAAGTGAGGTGCTAGCCTCTTATTTATACAAGACTAGCACGTGTGAAAGGTCACAACTGGCAGGGCCGACCTCTCACTCTAGGTGGGTAAACACACCTTTAATTAATTATGGGTATTCCATAATAACTGCTGGGGCTGACTTCTTATTCTGCCCTTTTTAATTGTCCGATGACCAATCCGCAAAAGGGGATTTGTTCCTTATACAATTACCGACATGATTAATCCTCAATGGGGTTTAATCCAATAATAATAATAATAATAATAACAACATGATTAATCCTCAATGGGGATTTAATCAAATAAAATAATAATAAGAATGCTCTTCGCAGTTACATTATTTCAACAAGGGTAACACCTAAGGAATATATAGGGAATCCCCCATACTTTTTGGTATACGAACAAGCGATATCTTTCGTTTCTTCATCTTGCTCAGGATTCTAGAGGACAACCGTCATCGGTTATTCAATAAAGAATTGATACCCTCCTCGTTCCAGAGGAAGAAAGGGAGAAATCAAAATCAAAGTTAATTTCTCATTGGAAGATATTTAAAAGGTGGTTTGAAAAGCATAAGGCCAAAGAGAATAATTTTGAAGTAGGAGACTTAGTCTTGAAATGGGACAGAGCGAATGAGTCGAAGGGAAAACATTCGAAGTTTTAGAATATATGGCTCGGACCTTTTCAGGTAGCCAGGAAACTTAGGGTAGGAACGTATCAGTTGCAAAATATGAGGGGGGGAACCTGACTCCCTCCCGATGAATGGCCAAGCCCTAAAACAATATTTATGTTAAATTACAAAAAAAAAAATGTGTTTTTCATGATATTTTGTTTTTAGGTAAGCTGATTGCAGAGTCCTTCATTTTTGTTTTCTTGTTATAATATTTTTTGCACTTTAAATATTGTGTTCTGCAAGGCATTGGTTGAACTTAGTTCATGCGGTATAATGAATTTTGTTCTTAACTCATGCTTACATACAACACAAGAATCGTTGGGAGACTTGTAGTTGTTTTGAAGGAGTATTGTATCTAACCTTTGCAAATAAACAACCTTGGAAAGTGATGAAGTGTTTGCTTGGTGGTCTGGTAAAACCTAAAGGGAAATATAGCAAGTTGGAAAGGACCACATGTACCTCAATAAAAAGCTAGAAAATTTTTACCTTAACCATCTCATTTTGCAAATAGCAGTCATCCTCCTCTCCCACACGCTCAGGGAATTCTACCAAAATAAACTCAATTATATCAAATGAGTGCAACGTAGGAGAGGGTATGCAGATAAATATATCAGGGCTAAAAAGAGGGCATGGGTCATGGTTAAAGGAAATGAAGGTGGAATAAAGGTTGAAACGCCACAGGCAGGCCCAGATTCACCAACCAGGGAATTTCAAACGCAAGGATAGAAGAGGCTCTAATAAAAATCCAGTTAAGTTCTTAACAAGTTTCTGCATCAGCTGAGCCTAGGGAAGGAATAGAGATTCCTCTTTCACCTAGTCTCCATTTGTTGAGCACTCAACACACCCTAAAATCCTTATCAAATTTTATCACTTTTGGGTACCACTTGTTTTCTTCACTATCTGACTCAATTTCACTTTGGGAAATGGTTTACCTTTGTTTTGTTTTCATGTCTCTTATCAACTAGTCAATTTTGTTTAAACTTATGAAACCTCATGTCTAAAAGGACCTTGACACCCGAATTAAGAATTGACAGATAAACACTTCACCTAACGCGCTCAAGTTCGACATCAGAAATAATTCAAGTAAGTAAAGGAAACACACAAAAACAACAGTCGTCAAGCACTGATCCTCATCGACATCGGCAGAAGGCAGTTCTAGTTTGCATAAGTTATTCTCATAAAGGTTCAAGAGATAGTCGATCCCCTTTGGCATCAGAAAAATATGAGAAATACAGAGGTTAACAAAGGATGTAAAGAAATCGTCGATAGTCGATGCTCTATGCGCTTTATTGGGATCGAGGAAATCCAAAAAGGTTACAACAATCATTTTGACTGTGGTAAAAATATCACCGATCCCTGATCTGTTTTCGGCATCGAGACATTTTTGAGGGAGACGATATGAGAGCACTTGGGTAAGTTTATTTTTGATCTTCGATCCTTGACACTTTTCGGCGTCAGCAGGTTAGGATTGGGTTTTAGAACGTATTTTAAAAATAAAGTTCTGACTCTGACTAACACGAGTGAATGAAGTTGTTGGTCTCAAATTCCATGTGTCTTTACCACGTAAGGGGTTCATACGGCCTAGTTTTATCCCGAGTCATTCTGGTTCCCTAGGTCCTAGTCACGCCTCCTAGTTGGCTTTACCATGTCATCTCTATATGATAAGATCGATTTGACGTCAAATATTTTGCAAGAGGATATCAATGAAAATGTTCAAATCACAATCCCAACCCCCAATCCACCAACTGAAAGAGTGGAATGATGGAATGTTTGTTGGGTATGTGTTATATTCTTTGAACGATTAGTAGTTTCTGAGAATTTTTGTTGGGCGTGCAGGGGGTTAGAGGGGGGGGTGGAGCCCCTCGCACAGGGGTTCGGGGACAGTGCCCCCGAAAAAAAAATTCGCACCGGGACAACATATTTCCGGGACGATATATTTTTGGGACCACATGATATTTAGGTGGTTTTTCGGCACATGGTTTTTTGCCAATGGTTTTCTATTTCTGATTAAGGAATTAGGGTTTTGGACTAATACAGGTCATTGGGTTAGGGTTTTGGATGCCACTGGCTCCTATATGTATATTGTATTGTAAACAATGTAACACAATGTATGAATATAATATATGTTGGTTTTCCCAGTTTGGGTTTCCAGGTGAAAAATCTATGTGTAATGTTTGTATTTGCCATTGTATATTTTATGTTCTTTTCTGAATATTAGTTTGCAGTAGATATTGTACAAGGTTAGAATTTACAATGTTTATGTCATACGATATGATGGTATTTGGACATTTAATAGAACAGTTGATGCTCGATCCTGCATTTGTTTCTACCACATGTGCCAATTAGACAACAACAATTTCAAATCATTGATAGACCACATTACCACCCGTGCCCATGCCATCAACCCATGATGAATTTAACTTTAAACATATTTGAAGATCTAGTGGAAGATTTAATGAAATTACACTCATAACCCGAATTGAATGGCTGATAAGACAAGCTAAGTTCATTCCTTTTTAAATCTCTAGAACGGTTTTTTGAACCAATTCATTATGTGCACAAGTTGAAATCCAGAGCATCCAAAGGAGAAAAGAGAGCGTCTCAAGGCTATACTAACCCTCTGATTATCAAAACTATTTTTTACAAGCTACAGAGGTATGTGTTCAAGTTTTTCAATTCGTAACCGTAATTTATAAACACATCCAATTTTCTTGCACAGTCTCTAAAATATGCTCTAGCTACACAAAAGATGTCGCCAAGAAATCCTACCACCATACGCTTGTCGAGGGCGCCCGAGCTAAAGGAAGTTGAAACAGGTGAAGGTTATTCTCTGGGGACTGTGAGGCAGTTGGAGTATGCTCCCAGGGTGGAGCCTATCATCACAACATCAACAAAGAAATATTTTACCCAACCCCTAGCCTTCAGTAATACTGAAGAAAGAATCGGCTCCAAATTAATTGTCCCACAGTGGGGGGATCTCTTTAACAGAATTAGCCAAGAATAATACCTATAATATATCCCACACAGCGACCCGGACGTGAGGGTGCTTGATGACCAGGTGTTTCCAAACATCCGATAGTCATATCTACACATGGTGGCAAGAAGAACCCCAATTTTTCCAAGTTTTGAAATGACTCATCAACCATACAGATGGGTAGAATTTATTTATCAATGATGTGAATGGAGGATGTGTCAGAGTTTTCCTCCCGACAAAAATCCAGAAATATTACAATCTCAGGGACCGAGAGGAGCATCTCAACATGAAATTCATGGTGAAGTTCTACGAATTCCATGACACAAGACAGTTGATGGCCTAATGGTGGAAGGAGGACAAGACGTTCACTAACTGGAGAAATGGATGGTATGGAACAATCAACCTGAGGGAGCCATACATCTATTTGATGGATCTCATATGTCGATTATAAGGAGAAAAGGATTGCTCCAAGTTTTCATAAGCATGGATGACTTTGGCATACATAGTGGCAATCACTGGGAGTAGATTCAACTAGGGAGCAATAATCTCAAAGCAATTAATAATCTGTGTACAACAGGCTCAGATTCCAAAGGAAGGGGAGGCATCCACTTTCTACATGGCCTCGTACCTGCTTGATGTCATGTGTGTAAGGAACATCTTCACCAACATGAATCTAAGATGGCATTTTACAGAGCTCCCGGTCCACGTCTACTTCAACATACTATGGGAGAATAGACACAAAAATTATTACGCACTCATCTGTGATGAATTCATCACCCGCATTCATTTTATTATTTTTAAGAAGGAATGCCCAATATTATATGTGGAAGCCAAGAAAATGATAGCATAGGTAGGCCATTGGTATTTAGACGAATGTTCAACCTACATTAGGGTTTTAGGGGCCACCAGAGCACCACATCTCCTACCCGATCATGTCCCAGACTGGCTCGTTGTGGGATAAATTTGTTATCAAACCATCCTGCAAGGATATAACGCCACATTGGTCAAAGACAAGAAACAGGCTTTCATACCCTATGGTTTTCATATAGGGTTCTATTCAGTGAAGGATATTGCTCAAGCCAAAAAAGAGGGACTTAACCAACTGGAATTTAGATTCTAGACAGGTTGATTCTGGAAGCACGATCCTAAAGGCCTGGTCCTCCAACATGCTTCGCAAGTATCATCTTGTTGATCGTATTCTCATGATAATTTTGAGGATGAAATTTTCATAGAGTGTGCCCGAGACTGGGACGAGGTGGTGCAGAGGATGTCCAACCCAAACATGACTAGGTTCAAGTCCATGAGCATGGATGAATAGGGGGAAATGATACAGCAGTCGACTCAAGAGGCCCTCAGGGCCAAGGAAGAAATTAGAGTGGCAGAGACAACAGAGGCACAAAGAAGGGGATTACTCTTGATAGAAGGGCCACATAGGATCATTGATCAGTTGCAAAGTTACCCCAATATGATATAAATGAACAGGATATCGGATAATGACCCAGTCAAAATATGAGGAGAGCCAAGTGGCCCAGAGCTGATACAACTCAAAGAAGCCACCAGGTTAGAAAAGTCTGAAGCTCCACCACCATAGGTCAGATCACCAAGGGAAATTTCATCTCAACCCAAGATAGTGAGGACATCAAGGAGAACAAGTATAAAAAATGCCTTGTTCGATTTAATAACCATATATGATGATGAGGAGAGTTTAGAGGTGTCCTTGGTCACTCCGGTGCAAATTACAGAGGAGAAAGAACCTGAGAGATCATTCACCCCGGGTCTTGATGCTTCAATTCAGATCCATCCATAGATTGAGCATGAGGAGGAAAGTTCCTTAGACACCGAGCCACTCGACATACTGGGAACCCCAATGGAAAGCTCGAAGGATGATTTAGGAGCAGGCGAATAAGAAGAATAAATTCCACAACAAGAAATCGACATTTCAACATCCGATCATCAAGTAAGTACTGAACCTGCCCCTGATTCCTCAGTTTTGGATGGTGAATTACCACCCGATGAACAACAACCATAGTTCAAGCCATTGGGACATACAAAAGAGGCACAAGAACCAAGCCTTGAACAGATATACATAGTCGAGAGCCAAGGAAACACTCTAACTTGGGGAGAATAACAAATCCCTCAACATGTTGATGAGGTCGTCAATATACAAGAAATCGCCTATGACCAAAAGAGGAAAGCCATCATGAAGATAACCACTAAGAGGAGGAGGCTTACGATGGACAGTTTGATCCTCATCATCATAGAGGAGAAATTGATCAGCACAGAGCATGTCTGGATATCTGAGATTATCGGCGTAGGGATGGCGATCACAGATGCCACCCTGGATAGAGAAAGGAAAGATTAAGAGGAGTTAGCCACTATGCTAAAGGAGTTGGATCATATGTGTCATTTGGAGAAATACTATTAGGACTCTACGCAGGCCACGATGTTTTTTAGAAATGAGTTCCAAGATGCATACAACAAATTCACAAATGAACGAGACCTTTTCACTGCAGGGATAGTCGACTTCCAAGAAGACACTCTTATGGCACTAACGACTAGTAAATATATGGAAAGATGGTATGAGAAGGCCCACCAAGTAGTGGAAATAATTGATTACATCATCACGGTTCAAAAGGGTCAAGACACTAAAGAGCACGACATTCAGGTGTTGAGGGACAACAACATTGATCGTATAAGGAAAGCGATCGAATACTGGGTGAAAATGGCCCAAGAACCCCACTGGGAGATTCAAGATAAATGGGCCAATTGCGAAAGAATTTGGGTCAATATTAATCGGGAGATGAAATACATCGGTCTTCCAAAATTCGTCTCACCCGAGGATGTTTTCGACTTGCATGACATAGTCAAACAACATGTAGAAAACGACTCGGAATGGACTGTAGAGATAGAAAAGGTGGCAAACATGTCACCATGATAAGTACATCAGTTCATGGAGCACCTGATCAAGGTTCGAACAATATTACAATAGTTAAGTGTCAAAATAGTCAAGTATTGGGCACGGGCAATAGATGATCCAGAATCGGATCCAGGAGCCTGACAGGGCTCAAAAAGGCTAAAAAATGAAATTTCTATGAATTTGATGAAACCAATGCCATTGCATCCATCTCGTTCTCCCGATTTCGTCCATATATTTACTTTCTCAAACAGACGTCGTATGTGAAAGTTATCGCATTTGGAAGTTTTGCATAAGCAGGAAAAAAGTCAACTAGTCAAAGAACACGTGGCACATTCTAGAGCTGACACATGGCAGGTTGCATAGGTGAAAAGTGGAAAAGTTTTGTGGGTACACTTGACATCTGACCGGTTTCTACATGGACCAATCCCATAACAACACGTGGCATGTTGAGATTGGTAAAATATGGCAAGTTAATAAATTTCAAGGATGAATTATATATTATAATATATGGTTATTTTTAAAAAACTATATATATTGTGGTCATTAAAGTGGATAAGCCATGAATAATTTATAAAATGGACAAAGTACCCATTTAAAAAGGGATATGATATGCCACGTTGTGGTATTATGGTTATAAAACCATATGTAATATGGTTTGGATATGCCATATTAAAAGCACATTATGCATATATTATGCCATAGTTTTGTTGTTACTTATGACCAGCAGGAAAAAGGGCGCGGGGGCCTTATCCATAACCACCAACGCATGCCTTGTTAGCACCTTCCATCAAACATTTTGTAGGTTGGAACCATAGGTTAGGCGCATTTCAAGGGTGCGATCTTATGATATGTTTCCATGTGACCTTATTTTGAGGGCTAGCGCACGGGCGTGTGGCCACATGGAGCGCCTTAATATGATCAGAGGGCTATCCAAAAGGGTTCTGCGCCTTACAGTATTGCAAAGTGGATTATTTCCTATGGTTTTTGGGATTTTTAATTGATTTTAGCGTGTTAATAGTGGATTTTGGCCATTTTTGGGAGATATTGGGCATTTTTGGAGGCCAGATTTTGGGAAGAAGTTGGGGATGGATAACCAACTTCAGATCTATAAAAACCAGGCCTATTTGAGGCCAAGGAGGACAGTCAGAGCATATTTAGGCTGAAGGGAATCCAAGCCAAAGCCATTTTTATGCAGGGAAACTGTTAAGGAGCAAACGCTTGCGGGCCATTTCTGGGAGCTCCGGTCATCCGTTTTGCATGTCGTTTCTTCTGTTGGGTTCTAGAGATCTGGAAGAACATGACCAAATTAGTCTTGTAGCCAATTGGCACTACTGCGATGTATTTTTTGATCTTTGAACAGAAATAAAGAAGCCTCCCCCACTGAGACAAAGGCCCGGAGACGTAGGCAATTTTGTGCCAAACTCTGTTATCACTTCTCTTGTTATGGTTTGTTGTTTATTACTTCATTTCATATCTGCATATATGCATATGGATGTCATAATTCCTCTTATTTCATCATTCTTTCATTAAGCTTCTCAAAGGGTTAATTAACACATGCAATTAAAAACTCAACCACAGTCATTAAAAGATCTTTCCGGATCAAGTGGTATCAGAGCTAGTTGACGTTTGGATTTGAGTTTTGCATGTTAACCAGGGAAAAGCTACAGCTTGGTGAAGGCAAGCTTGTTGTAGAGAATCCATTAATTGGATTGAGAAAGAGAGATTCTCACAGTGATAAGATGGCATCAGAAGAAGGGCTTTCTCAGGATGAGAAAGATTTCCGAAAAACTTTCCTTGCTATGTCGGAGATGGTGAAAGTTTTGTACGAGGATTACTTGGAATGAAAGAGACTAGTTTTGGGTGAATCTTCAAAGGGAAAAAGTGAAGAGGAAGAGGATCATCCTCAGATTCCTCCTTCACCTCTGTCATCACCTCCTTCTTCTCCTTCTTCTTCAAGTTCAAGTTCTAAATCTAATGGAAAGAAACATGTTTATAAGCATAAGAATGAAATGCCATTGTTAAAACTTGATGTTAAATTTGAGTTGCCCATATATGATGGTGAAGTAAA
>ML777554.1:1744650-1758541 GCA_009831015.1 Picea engelmannii | reverse complement strand
TCATTAGTAATGTTGTCTACATGGATGATAGTGGCTTCAGTAAGATGTAACAGGGTTCAAATGGCTAACAATATACTGTCAGTTGTCATGATTGTGTTATAGTTGATCTTGATGAGACAGGTGCACAAGACAGAGTTCAGAGATAGAGGACAAGCTGGGTCACCTATCCCGAGCTTGTTGACTAGTCAGTAACCTTTTGGGGACCAAAAGGTCCTTTAGTGGGGAGGTGTGATCCAGAATTGGATCCAGGAGCTTGACGGGGATCAAAAAGGCTAAAAAATGAAAGTTCTCTAAATTCAACGAAACCAACGCCATTACGTCCATCTCATTCTCCTGATTTCGGCCATATATTTACTTTCTCAAACAGATGTCGTATGCAAAAGTTATCGCATTTGGAAGTTTTGCATAAGTAGGAAAAAAGTCAACTAGTCAAAGAACACGTGGCACATTCTGGAGCTGACACATGGCAGGTTGCATAGGTGACAAGTGGAAAAGTTCTGTGGGGACACTTAACATCTGACTGGTTTCTACATGGACCAATCCCATAACAACATGTGGCATTTTGAGATTGGTAAAATATGGCAAGTTAATAAATTTCAAGGATGAATTATATATTATAACATATGGTTATTTTTAAAAAACTATATATATTGTGGTCATTAAAGTGGATAAGCCACAAATATTTTATAAAATGGACAAAGTATCCATTTAAAAAGGGATCTGATATGCCATGTTGTGGTATTATGGTTATAAAACCATATGTAATATGGTTTGGATATGCCATATTAAAAGCACTTTATGCATATATTATGCCATGGTTTTGTTGTTACTTATGACCAGCAGGAAAAAGGGTGTGGGGGCCTTATCCATAACCACCAGTGCACGCCTTGTTAGAACCTTCCATCAAACATTTCGCAGGTTGGAACCATAGGTTAGGCGCATTTCAAGGGTGTGATCTTATGATATGTTTCCATGTGACCTTGTTTTGAGGGCCAGCGCATGGGCGCGTGGCCACATGGAGCGCCTTAATATGACCAGAGGGCCAGCCAAAAGGGGGCTGCACCCTACATTATTGCAAAATGGGTTATTTCCTATGGATTTTGGGATTTTTAATTGATTTTAGCCTATTAATAGTGAATTTTGGCCATTTTTGGGAGATATTGGGCATTTTTGGAGGCCAGATTTTGGGAAGAAGTTGGGGATGGATAACCAACTTTAGATCTATAAAAAATAGGCATGTTTGAGGCCAAGGAGGATATTCAAATAAAATTTATGCTGAAGGGAAGCCAAGCCAAAGCCATTTTTATGCAGGGAAACTATTAAGGAGCAAACGCTTGCGGGCCATTTTTGGGAGCTCCGGTCATCCGTTTTGCATGTCGTTTCTTCTGCTGGGTTCTAGAGATCTGGAAGAACATGACCAGATCAGTCTTGTAGCCAATTGGCATTGCTGAGATTTATTTTTTGAGCTTTGAAAAGAAATAAAGAAGCCTCCCCCACTGAGACAAAGGCCCAGAGACGTAGGCAATTTTGTGCCGAACTCCGTGATCACTTCTCTTGTTATGGTTTGTTGTTTATTACTTCATTTCAGATATTCATATATGTATATGGCTGTCATAATTCCTCTTGTTTCCTCATTCTTTCATTAAGCTTCTCAAAGGGTTAATTAACACATGCAATTAAAAACTCAACCACAGTCATTAAAAGTTCTTTCTGGATCAATAGAAGTAAAGGAGATCCTTTTGGCCCCGATGGACCAACACATATTCCTGTATCCCAACACATGCAAGGAACTCTTTGTCAAATGTTCAAAGTATGAGAATATTCATCCACTTCAATGAAACCATTCGATGACTCTTAGAAGGTAGAGAGATGAAAGCGCCATGTGGTGATGTTTTGTTTTACTTAGCATGCACTTTTGATAGTTATTTTTAGTTAATGATTTGTTGTAAATAAGAGCATCGAAATTTTAGTAAAGGTTGATGGTTTTGGCAAAGACCCTCATTTTTGGAATTGTAAAGAACTATTTCGGATCTACTTTAATTGAGAAGTCATATTTAGGATTGGAGGCAAATTTCAGTTTTACATCAAAGGCATGTGTGATTGGATCTAAGGGGGAATTACTTCTGACTCTATCTCATGAATGGATGTTGTAACGAGTAAGAGTTTATGAATATATTGATAAGTTAGTTGATTCAATATTTTTATAGTTCTTGACTCTAATTATGGAAAGAAAATCGTTGTGTTAATGTGTGATTAATGGTTAGAGCTAAGGAAACTATTTTTCTTTCCATCATTTTATTGCATGTATGTTTTATTTTAATAATTGTATCTCATTCAATAATTAAAATACCAACAAGTTGATGTATTAGTACTAGGCTTGTCATGAGTATGAAAATATTTGTCTGCATGCTTGAGCACGAGGGTTATCCCAAGCTTAATCTTCTTCAGTAGTTAAGATTTCCCCTTTTACCCAGCTAGTTTATAACAACACACATCTTTTAGCAGACCCACCTAATAAATGAAAATGCAAAAGAGAACGTTTAAACTAAAGGAGGAACTTTCACAAGAATATATCCTATAAAACACTACGTAAATCCCATCGATTATTTGGCTGAATCAACAGATCTGGAGAATCATTCCACTATCAAACACTCCAAAGTCTAATTGGGCCTCGGTGGCGGTTTTGGTTCCTTATGTTGAGTTAAATGGATTTAGGAACCCTCAACACCACCCATGTAATCTTCCAACACATGTTTGTTTCTTATGGTATCCACCCTTGTATCCAATACCTAAAATTTTGAATTATAATCTACACAATCACCTATGTGCTTTATTCTTGTCAACTAACTAAATTAGCCTTGTTCCCAAACTTTGTCACATCGTGCTTCTAAGTTTCTTGTAAACAATCCCCAAATATAATGATAAGAATGAGACTTGTTTTTAACTAACCATTGATAGGATTTTGTCTCAAAGTACAAAGTTTCTAAGGAAATAATTTTTTTATCATCCATAATATTATTCAATTTAAAGTATTTATCTATTTGATTCAGCTATGTAAAAAAAAAAATCTCCATCAAAATTCCATAATTCAACGTTGGGAAAGTGGATATGCCTAGGAACCCATCCATAATTAGCTCCAATATTAGGGTTAAATTCTTATGTAATATGCTTATTAATGGAAGTTGTTCAACATAAATACTACAATTATTTTCATTGGTTCCTTCAATGACATTATCAATTTGAGGGATTCCCTCATCAAGGGTTGGTATGTGATCTAGTATGATCCGCATAATCGATCCAATCATATGGTATCAAATTCTACTGAAAATGTCTACATGCCGAAGAGTTTTTCAAGAGATTTCCAACATAATTTGAATGTGGTAAAATTGGCATCGTATGAAAAAGATATGGCATGTTGAAGTTAAAGGAAAACATGTAAAAAAGGTATTGTGTTGATGTCACGTTGTTGAATCAAATTGTACAGAATTATGACATGTGGACCCATCAGAAAGAAACACATGGTAGGGTTTGTTTGGTCTTCAAACAAAGGTACATGTATGGTAATCTTCAAAAGTTTGCAACACTGGCTTCAACATGGCACCAACACTTCACATTCAAGAATTATGTGTGGAGATTACATTAAAAAAATCCTACGAGATTCACAACCCTAAACAATGTGGGATTAATATTAAGGAGGGATTTAAAAATAACAATAAAATGCATGCCACCTACCATTTATATACATGCCACTTGTCAGTCAGTTCAATAAGTGAACTCTGCTACATTAAATTGTTAATTTGGGGATCGTAAAATAATGAAGTGAAATGAAAAACATATTCATCCCTTCGCTTCCAATCTATCCCTAAATGACTACTACAAAAAGGAAAAATTATTCATTGCTTTAGCTGCAAAAACATTTTTTTGTTTAGTTTCAGAAAGAACATAGTAATGCTAATAATGAAAAAAAACAAAGTTATAAGAACACAAAGATAATTCCAATATTTAAGACCACTAATCTACTAGACTACTATAACATTATTTCAATCATATAGTAATGAAAGTTATTGTTGATCATAGCACTCATTTGTTAAATTGATGATTGCCACATTAGTTATCTTTGTGTAAATAGGAATGAATAAGTTTGCATAAGGGAAATGAAAAAATTAATAAATCACACATCTAGATAAGAAAAAACACAATACCAACAATGATAAATAAAATCAATACCGTGCTCCTCTTCAGGGGGGCCTCCTGTCTCGGGGAACATTATTTGGAGAAGTCATATGAAGATAAACTCTTACACACGAAGAATTAACAACTCATTTGAGAGAACAATAACTAGAATTTGTGTGTTAACTTTAAAAACAATGTGATTACAATGATCTTATATCAATAAGTGTGGACATCCCCCTCTGAAAGTCTAATTATATCTATTTATATAATGAAATCAAGTTCGTTTAGATCCAAGTTTCACAAATCTCAAACATGGCCATGACCATAATTCTGTGAAAATATGGTTTAAAGGATCAATCATATCTCCTAGATCCTTCACATTTTGAGGAAATTGCTTGTGAGGAACCTAAATGGGTTCATCCTACATAAAACCCATGTGGATGACTTTTTAGATTATCCTTCATTTGCTCACAACTGACCCCACAAAACTACCTATGTGTTCTAGCATGGGTTTCATAAATTGTTTACAAAGAGAATAACATGTGCGTGCAACCAACAACTCATGGGTTGACAGAAATATGGTAATATCATTGAGTCCTGCCACATCCTCAAGAGCTAGGTTAGGAAACAAACTCATATACTCTAAATAATCATCAATACATGAAAAACTTAGCCATTTGGTGTTTTAATTCCTTTTGAAGTTAGTCCAGACAAAGATGGATGATATAAAATGATACATGATAATGAAGGTGTAGATATGTGAAGGGTAAAGGAGAAATTATAAATTACTAGGTATAATTAACCCTTGAAGTATTTTCAAATTCGGGGCTCAACACCACATAATATTATTATGCGTGTCAATCCAATAATGGAATACACACTATCATATGCCTTTGGTGTAATCTACATTGTTATAAAGCATATGAATTTGTCATGTGCACTACATATGGGATAGAATATCCCAACAAAAAAATAAAGGAGTGGATTGAGGGGGATTTGAATCTTTATTTCCTATGTAAAAAGGGAGCACCTTAACCACTAGCCTAAGGGCTTTGCAAACATTATAAATTGAATAAAATTGTATTTGAAAGAGGGAAGAAGACCCTTTAATGGGAAAATACGCAAGTTTGTGTTCATTGTTGCGGGAAGAAACCATTGAATGTTGGGAGGCACGTGTTATTTTCTTCCTATAGAACACTAGTGACTCTTTTGCATATTGAAGACCATTATTTGATAGAAAGAGTTGTAATGGTGTACTTTGGATCATTTTTAATGGATCAGTTCATCTTTTAAAGTAGACATGAAGACATAGCCCAGGCAGGGTGAAATTCATTATCAACTTGTTGAGTATTTTCTATGATTATTTCTATTGTATTCTCATTTCTAGTTATTTAAAATGATGATTTAAATTTATTAATCCAATGTTTAACAAATTTGTGAGAAAATTGAGAAGTTTGTATAAGAATTCAAATTAGTGTAATGAAGTAGTTTTAGCATTAACTTTGGATCAAGTTTGGTATCAAAGAAATTGATCAAGGATATGTTGATTTGGATTTGCACAAGCATTGGTATTGAATGCTAACCAGGTTTAAGCTCAAGCATGGAGAAGGTTCGCTTGAAGAGTACAATCCTAAGATTGGTTCGAGACGTGCATTCCAAAGACAAGAAATGGGATCTCTAAGGGAAGAAACCCTTTCTGAATCTGAAATAATGTTTTGGAAATATTTTCTCGACATGAAAACCAAATTGGAAGAGTTTTATAGAGAACGAATAAAGAACGAAGAAGGCCCAAGTCAAGGTAAAGGAGAAGGAGGTGGTGATGATCCTCGTCAAAATCCTTTATCTCCATCATCTCCTTCAAGTTCAAGTTCTTCTTCGATCTAGCAGAGTAAACAACTAGAGAAATTTTATTATAAATTGCCTTTATTAAAAGTAGACATGAAATTTGATTTTCCAATGTATAATGAAGAGAGAAATTGGATAATTGGATCAAGAAAATTGAAGTATATTGAAAGGTTAAATAATTATGGAAAAAGAAACAAAATTCCAACTAGCTACTCTCTGACAGGGAGGCACAACATTGATCTAGTGGCACAATAAGACTCAAGAAGATATTCTTAAGAAAGGTAAAATGATATCTTCTTGGTATGAATTCATAGTTACATTAAAGAAGCAATTTTATCCTTTAGGGTATATGAAACAAGCAATAATGGATGTGAAGAATCTAAGGAAAAATATAGGACATAATGTGCAAGACTGTACTCAAGGTTTTAGAAAGAGAGAATCAATGTTGGACATTTCTCTCTATATGCAAGAAACTCTTTTGAAGTATATTGGTAGGTTGCATAATTATTTCATACATATTATTCTTATTGATCATATTATTCTTATGTTTAACCCAACTAGTATTGATGAAGTTTGTGTCCAATCCACTCATATTGAGTTAAGGGGAAAGAATGTCCATGGAAACTTCTCAACGAAAATAGTTCATCCAGTTGTGGGAAAAAGCAAAGGAAAGGGTAAAATGAAACAAACAACCACAGTGAAGAAAGAATATGAGAAGCTTTCATGTTGAGATTGCAGAAAGGAAGGACATACTAATTTTTAATCCCTAGAAAAAACCCCATGTTATACATTAATATCCTTATTAATCCCTGTAAATGTGTTGAAATTGCATAGAATAGATCTAACTAAACAATAATACACACATTTGCAGAGAGAATTTGAGAAAAAAGAAGAAGGAGAGAAAGAATGAAAGAATTCTCATTAACCATTTTGAATATTGAATAATTTACGCATGATATACTATGTATAAGTCAATGAGTGTGCACTAGAGGAGAACCAATGCTCCATAGTGGTGGTATAGAGTGATATGGACACACAACAATAGTTACAGAAGTGAACTTCCACCTAGTCTAGTCTCTCGGGCAGTTACGGGAGTGAACTGCCACCTAGTTGAGTTAACTAATCAACTAGTCTTTAGTTAACTAATTGAACAATGAGTAGTGAGGAGTTAACTCAGGAAATAAAGGGTAATGATCCAGTCTGGTGATGATCCCAAGGAAAGTGCGCATTAGCTAGTGATGATCCCAATGTTGGATGGTGACAAAACCAATGCAGCATCTAAACTCAACTCAACTAGTCAAACGGAAGTGTCAACTGAAAGAGAATATTCTCCAGGTGGAATATTCTCCCCTAAAATATAGGAGACTGGATAATGACTAATTATGACTAATAAACAAGGAAAAACCTTAGGAAAAATAAATCTTAGGTGTGTGAAGTAACTCCAACACCCCCCTGAACATCACTATGATGAAAATAAAGAATGGGTCTCGGCAACAAGACCATGTTAGGTACCCAAATACAAAAGTTACACTGAACTAAACGAGGAAAGAGGGAAAACCTCATGATAACCCACCCCCCCCCCTCAAATTATAATGCATAAAAAAAATGAGAAGGAACAAAAAATAGTTGATAAGCAACTCTGTCCTTCACTCCAAGAAGACCTCGCAACTGTGCAAGTTTGTGCTCGTTGAAGATTTTTTTGAATATGTAGATGTTTGCACGTATCTGATGAAGTAGATGCACCATTGATATGTCCACACATATCCACTTTCTATTCTTGTAATGAAAAATATCCAAATAAATTTTGGATAAAATTTTGAAAACCATGCGGTCGTTTCCGAAAAAATGCTGAAATTTTGTTGATTTTAAAATGATCATAACTTCACTTCCCAAACTCCATTTCAGATGATGTTATATTTTAAATAGGATAATTTCCCAAGAGGAATTCAAATATCCAATTTGTTTCTACAAATATTTCTCAGAAAATATTAGAATTGAGTCTAATGTGCGTTGATCCCTTTTTGTCTCCTGAGATGCATCCATTACGCATGGAAAAGTGTCTGCATGTGACCCCTAAGATGCATTCCATATATCTTCCACATGAAATTTAGGGAAAAAAAAAAAACTGAAATGGAGTAGACATCATCTTCAATTAATGGGATACAAATTTGTGCAAATACTTGTGTAGAAGACTCTTCAGAATAAAATGTGTGATCTTCTGATGGATTCTCTTCTGGCTCTATCTATTCAACCTCTCCACAAGAATGAATGTATTCAAAATTTTCAAAATTACCAAATAGAACCTCCAATATGGTCCATAATTCATTTGGAGTTGATTCTTGTGATTCTTCATATACTTGATCGAAAATTTTGGGAGAAAGAGACATGCAGATACTTCCTATGGCCATATCTTGTCTATTAAGAAAGTCATTTTTTGCATTGGAGAAATCAGGATCTACTTTTGTTGCCATAGTTATTTGGTACAAGACTCTTCATTTGAGATGAAGTAGAATTTTTGGCTTCCATTCCAAATATTTATGAGGCGTGAGAAGTATTTTCGATGAGTAAAAAATAGATTCCATCTTTGTTGCGTTCTTCAATCTTCAATACCTGCAAAAAAATTTGGTGTAGTTTTTGCTTAGTAGTCTCTCAACTCTAATACCATGTAAATGTGTTGAACCTGAACAGAATAGATCTAGCTAAACAATAATACACACATTTACAGAGAGAATTTGAGAAAGAAGAAGAAGGAGAGAAAGAATGAAAGAATTATCATTAACCGTTTTGAATAATGAATAATTTACACATGATATACTCTGTATAACTCAATGAGTATGCATAGGAGGAGAACCAATGCACCATAGTGGTGGTCTAGAGTGATCTGGACACACAACAATAGTTAAAGGAGTGAACTGACACCTATTCTAGTCTCTCAGGCAATTACAGGAGTGAACTGCCACCTAGTTGAGTTAACTAGTCAACTAGTCTTCAGTTAACTGACTGAACAGAAAGTAGTGAGGAGTTAACTCAAGAAATCAAGGGTAATGCGCTAGTCTAGTGATGATTCCAAGGAAAGTGCGCATTATCTGGTGATGATCCCAATGTTTCATGGTGAAAAAACCAATGCAGCATCTAAACTCAACTCAACTAGTCAAACTGAAGTGTCAACTAGAAGAGAATATTCTCCAGGTGGAATATTCTCCCCTAAAATATAGGAGACTTGATAATGACTAATTATGACTAATAAACAAGGAAAAAACTTAGGAAAAATAAATCATAGGTGTGTGTGAAGTAACTCCAACAAGCCCTATATATTGAACTATTACATTTCTAGTGTTATATTTGTATGTAGGATAGAACCCTTCACTGCACCCTTTCATTATAATTGTACCTTTTTTCCCCTATATATACCAAGGAGATCTAGTTTTAGGATCATATTATCTCATCATGTACATTGAATATAATGTAAAATGAGGTTTCCCCCTCTAAGTGGACTATTATTCATTGTTTTTTTATCATTCTCAAGGCATTGGTTCATAACATTTGGTAACAAGAGCATCGATCTTAGGGCTTTATTGTTTAAATTGAGTCATCTTGACATTTTCTCTATAATGATTTTTATGGGACTATTCAAACAATGAAACTCTTATGTTACTAAGAATATATATCAAAGTACCTCTGATAAAAAAATTAGGTTATGAGTCATTATACTTCCATATATATAGCCGAAGGAAGATATGGTTTTTTACTCATTCAGAATTCAGTTTTAAACGAGCCATCTTGGGATTTTCACTATAAAATTTTTGGGGGCAGGTTTCAAATATTGAAATTTTGTGGAGACCAATGAAAAATGTACTAGTACAGGTGGTTCAAATTTCATATTTTTGTTCTCTATACTTTCAGATATATAGTCCATGGAAGACAAGGCTTCTGACTAATCTTGAAATCAATTATCTTGGCATTTTCACTATAAAAAAATTTCAGCGAATTTTTAGACTCTAAAATTTTCGAAATATTAGTTGACACAATGAAGTACATGTGAAAAAAAATTGATATCATTTCTTGTGGAAGTTAGTTTTTTGTATGAGCTATGTTTTTGGTGATTTTAAGAGTTTTTTCCATGGTTAGTGTTAACACCTACTTTGTCATACATTGTTTTATTCCTTATTCATTCCTACTTGTTACTTCAAAGTTAGTATAAGTTATAGATCTTTAGAATTATTTTGTTAAAGGTTTGATAGCTTATCTTAAAAAAGTATTAAAATAGTGTTAGTTTTGTAAGAAAGAGACAAAGGAATCCTACACATGTTTAAATGATTACTCGGTGACATCACTTGGCTTCAAATACTTTCATTTGAGCCATAAGTCATGTCATCATCCATTCTTTATGATTATCTAACTTGTAGGTTTCCTTTTCAAAGTCTATTCATCCCAAGAAAGAAAAAGGGACAAATTTGGCTAAGTGCTACAAGAACTTCCACATGTCATTGGTCGTGATCGTTTCAAGTACCATGGAGAATCATGGAGGTTGTGGATTGTACTATAGATTTCATTTGTATGAAAAACAATTAACAAATACCAGTTGTCATCTATAGAATGTGAATATGGGTTTTATTTTCTACACGTCATTTATACAGAGGGCTACACAAATATGGTTTTTCAAATAACATATTTTCAAACTAGTGAATTGTTCGTTACGTGCAGCAGCTAGTTGGTTTGAATTGGCACTCACACAATAGGAAAATCCCCTATTATCCTCATCAAACAACCAAAAGATCCCTTCTTTATAGCCAATATTCTATTCCTTTGGTTGCAACATCGCTTATGGGCAAGGGTGGACATGTGAACATGAAATAACACAAAGAGCTTGATATCATGGAAGATTACGAAGACACTTGCCACCTTTTTGATCGGGAAGGTTGGTATCTTTTCTGCACTAAGATGGAAGGTCACCATTATGCTATGGCTAGGGTGTTTTCTGAGAGTGTCAATGCACAATGGGTCCAAGTTGGAAACTTGGCCATGCAATTTACTGAAGAATCTATAGTTGTTTCTTGCAACCTCCCCATTGATGGTGAAAGATGGTTTAAGAATAAATTGATCACAGGAGGAGACGTTAATCAGTTCTTAAATCCTGAACGTAGAGACCCTAATTGGGACAAAGGAATTCCCAGGGATTGGATCATTGATGAATAGATGGAAGCCTTTCTCATGATTAAAATATTCATCACATGCAAGGGGCGCTACTCTGTGGTATTTTTATTTCATTTATGATTTTTGCTTCATCTGGAAGGAATTAAAAGAATGAATATTCCTTATTATTTCTTGAGGAATCTCAACAAGATGGCTATGAAGGTCCAAGATAACCCTAAAACCCATCCTCATGGATTCTATCATCAAGGATTGATCAAAGTAATTGTCAAGGATGAGCTAGGGAAATTACAAAAGACTTGGGACCAATATTTAATCCAGTCGGGTTTTGAAAAGAAAGTTCATCCTCCTACTGTAAAATCACATGAGACGGTCTCCAAGCCTGAACAAGGAACTTCATCTAGCACCATTCATCCAACCACTTCAAAGAAGAGAAAAAGAGCAGCTTGTGTTAAGACTCCAGATGAACATGTGGAAGCTCCTCCAACTAGCCATCAAGAAGATCCAAGGTTTTATCGCATCCTAGTTAGAGGTAAGCATCCTTTTCCTTTTTCACATAAGAATTACTCTAGGAGTCAAGGACAGATTAAACCTAGGATACTGGGAGAGGATAAAACATCTGAGAAAACACAGAAATTGGCAAAGCCTATACAGCCTAAATACCATTCCCCAAAGGTCATTCTTCCCAGCTCAAGTTCCTTTGAAGAATATGTTTCTCAATATAATATTATGATGTGAAAGAGGGGCATCAGGCCTCAAAATAAGTTCAGGTTAAATTCTAAAGCAGTGTATGAACCTGTTATCACTGAGAAGGTCATCATTATCGATGAAGGACCTGTTAAACCTTTGGGAAATTCATCTATAGACAAGAAAACCCATGTCTCTAAGCCTGAGAAGAATAAATTCAAAAAGGGTGATCTGATCATAAACAAAAATACCATCACTGGAAAAAACAAACTTCTTACCAAGAAACAGGGCAAGAAAGATATGAAAATTCCAAACCCTAAGATTGGATCTATAGGGAATGAGCCAAAACATATGAAAAATCGATCTCAATATAAACAGACTAGAAAGGATAGCTTAGAATTGTTGGCAGAAGCAACTTCTTCAATCTTGAAAAGGAACCAATCAATTTGAAAATACCACCTCCAGGATAAATCCGGTTTTTGAGATTTAAAAATGATGGATAATGGAAAAATATTTTGATTTCCTATGACTATGGTGTCATGTCCCTTTTTTCTATGATCAGTTGTAACCCAGGAAAAATAAGGATCTTAAAACAAGAGGAGCTGGTCTTTGGAAAGGTAGCTATAGGAAGTTCCTGCAATCACACCCAGAAAAATAGGGTCGCTACAGGAACACATGTAGCAACCGATTTTGTTGTTTAATTCGCCTAGTTTTATATTTTGGTCACAGAAGAAGGTTGTATATATTACATAATATTATGGAGCATTTCATAAAATATATACACCTTTACATATCTAAAAAGTATATTGGGATATGAAGATATAGGAATATTGGGCACCAAGATCGAGTAGTCAAAGGTTGGATTCGCATGAATTCTTGAAGACTAGATGTATTTGGGAAGGATTAAGAGGATGATGCAGTTCTATCATCCAAATGGAGTACATATCAAAATAATAATATTTTATGCAAGGTTTTTTCCTTGATCCTAGGAGATTTTTGTAAAACTCTTATTATTTTGTATATTAATATTCAAAGGTAGAAATTCAATTTGAGTTTTTGTAGGGATTAGTTTTGATTTGTCCCTGATAGTCAGGATCAACTTTAAGTACATGTAACTAATTCAAAACACTATATATGCGATGATGTAGAATAAGAAAAGGATTGGATCCATGTTTTTCTTAAAATACTTTATCTTATACAACTTTCTAGATTGACCTTATATGTGTAAAGATTTCAATGGTTAATGAAGTCATTAGTTGGTGTGCATCATTCTCTTTTGTTTATAATTTCTAATTATCCATATTGAACACATTATTACTATTATATGGTTATATGGTTGTCTGTATGTGCTGAGAGGATTTACCTATTTTTTTAGTTCAATCTTCACCACATGTGTGTTTAAGATCCTTTAAATCTGATTTAGGAAGGATTTACGGGTTTAAGATTTATTCTTCTACTGGTTAATTATATTAAAGAACATATTGCTCTTTTACGGTTATCAGTATTGTTGCATTTATTATTCTTCAACATATACCCTACTCTCACTTGAATCAACTAATGGTTTTTTTTACCTGATCTGTTGCACATAGAGAAGAGGTCTTGATATCTTATCCTTTAATTCCCTTTTAAGATCAAGAGTGTGATCCTCCCACCCCTTTAAAATTATTTTTATTTTAAACTTTTGAAATAAGATGTGTTAGGATTGTTCCTAACGTAGTCTAGGGACAACTTCTAGTGCTAACATCTTTTGGCGTCGTTGTCGGGGACGAAATGATGATATTTTCGTTGGGTAGAATGACAT
Source organism: Picea engelmannii (assembly GCA_009831015.1). Lineage (NCBI taxonomy): Eukaryota > Viridiplantae > Streptophyta > Pinopsida > Pinales > Pinaceae > Picea > Picea engelmannii. The sequence continues at coordinate 1,744,884 of ML777554.1, read as the reverse complement.
GATACAAATCTAGTTGTATATGGTGAAACTATAACTAGGCACATTTGACTACATATCTTTTCACCTGGTGACTCCACATTAGACACTCTGGCTTTGTAACATCCCGCTCTGGCGCACTGACAAAACTTATTCTTTGAGGACACTTGCTCGCAAGTGATCTGGATTTTTATGATGATGAACCACTTAACCTTGATGATGATGCGTCATGATTGATGACAGGATGTTTTACTATTG
>ML777554.1:1675695-1729121 GCA_009831015.1 Picea engelmannii | reverse complement strand
GAATCGCGGGCGCATCTCTCCGACGGTCGAGATATTAGCGCCCGGATCAACGACGCTCACGCGATCCCATCATGCTCAGTTGCTCTGTGTTTAGCCTGCGTGGGCCCCTCTCCTGTCATGTCATCTTCCAGACCACCTTTCTCCTACTGCCGTGTGTCATCCATCTGCCTCCCCTCTTTGGTCCACGTGGTCCTCCTTCCTTCTCATCATCCACACACCGCCTACCACGTGTCTCCTTCCCTCCACGTCAACCTCCCATGTCCATCACGTCTACTCTCCTGCCCCCTCCGCTTATCGCCTTTTGCCATGTGTCTCCCCTGTAACCTCTCTCGCTCCCTCATCGCTTATTACTCCACCCCCCCGCAGTTTCGGCCCCATCACTCCGTTCTCGTGCCCCCACCTTCCACGCTGGCCTCCACACATATTGTTTGAGCCAGTTAGTTATTCCGGGTGGCAGCGCGAGAGGCCCTCCATGTTGCAGAAGTGTCGAGTTTGCCGGGTTATCCTCGATCTCGGCGAAGTAGTTATTGAAGCGGTTGGTGGTGGTTAGACATTGCCTCCACCATAATGGGAAAGCCCGGCAATGAATTAAAATCACGTCGATTCGCCGCTGGAACTGTCAGGAGTTGGATTGCGTCTAACATAAGTTGCACGATCTTTCAGATGTTGGCTGTCAGAAGCCATGCAGACGCAAAGATTTCAAGGCAGTATCTTGGTTCTGTTGATGTTGTTGTTCTGAGTATATGAAAGCGTTTTTTCCATTTATGTATCTATCGATGGTAGAGCTAAGCTCTCGACTGTAAAGTTTCAACAAATATTCTGGTTTCCTGGTTATGCCTCTGTGTTTGAGATTTCTTGGTTTATGACAAACAGTTTTCTTTTTCCATCTATGTTCCATCTCATGCCAGGGAGTCCACAGTCGAAGGATTCGCGTGGATTGAACAATCTTGTTATGATAAAGGATTTGTTATGACATTGTTGTGTTCTCTGGTCTTCTGTGTTTGAATGTAAAAGGATTTTGCATTTGGATGCTTTCTTCTCCAGTCTGTTACAAACCGGATGTATGCGATAGACCTTCGCACTCTTCTTATGCAAGTCTTCCCCCCACTCACCCTTTATTAAGACTCACTGTTTGAAGTTTATCAAGACCTCACTCGTCCATGCATGCCTGGCCTAGTTTCTGAGTTGAGACGATATCGTTCTGAGTTTTCCTCCATTTGATCACCCTTTAAAACAAACCGTGACATTAAACTGATGGGCGTCGGGCTTTGCTCCTGCAAGCAATCCAGGAGTGACTTTCGGCCGCCAACAAGCACTACCAGTTAGCGAGCTGATTTTTTTAACTTTTTTAGAGAACTATTTCAATGTCTTTAACTAACACAAGATCTATCATTAAGTGAGTAAAACTACGATTGGGGAAGAATACATGCAAAAAATACACATGGTTTTGTGTGATTACTATAAATACATTGTTTCACCTATTGGAAGCCCTTGTAACCCCTATTGGCATCCCTTCGAGTAGTACCACATTAGACAATACCTGGAGATGGAATATCACTTCCACATACCTTTGCGTATATAGGAATTGTTAGAATATTGTGTTCGTTTCACCATAGACAATGCTAAATTATTGTCACCCAACCATAGGCACAAAACCAGCCTCAAGAACCTTAACCTTTTCTAGATAGAATGATTCCAGGATGCCACACTAGAACCGATAGATAAACCAAGAGAGAAAACCTTCTCCAAGGTATTGCACAAGTAGGAGTACCAAAAAGTTGAACAAGAGTGTGTTTCACCACTACAGTTGTTGCTACTCCTCTTTCAAACTTGCGCACTACTTTTGGCACAAAGCCTACATCTCGACACAAAGCCTACAACTTGGTATGAAACCTACAACTCGGCACAAGGCCTACAACTTAGCACAAAGGCCTACAAGATCCTTCTTTTAGAATTCTACCATCAACTCCCTCTAACTGAGAGAATCCTCGAACAATGCTTCCATATGTTGCATGCCCCTATGCATCCTGCAAAGTGTCATGAAACCTTTCTTATTCCTGATCACTGACTTCATCTGAATTTTGACTCCCTCTAAGTCCTTTCAAGTCTTTCTTTTCTATGGTAACCTTTCTGGAATACGTAGGATAACCTTCCCTAAACAGGAACAACAAGAGAAAAATTATTTCCAATGTAATAGAATTTTATATAAGAACATATCATTTTCATGGTAATTCATTATAACATTACCAAGGTGTCCTTCCTAAGAACAAGAACAAGAAATAAATCCTAGAGGAGATGTTAGTTCATATTGCAATTAAGTACAATAAGCATTTATATTAATAGTACATGCTACTAAGTATTCATTTGTTCCTAGCATTAATAAAATCTAAAGGATTGCAATACTTAAGCAGCAATAAAAATCTCAAACCTGATATGCAAAGTCAGAGTCTGGTTATTGTTCCACTTGAGTTGCTTTTCTTCTGAGACAAGTATTCTTTCCAACCTAGAGAGTGTGTTGTTCCTCTGAATATATTAGATCTGAGATCTTTCTAGCTCTGTGATTCCTTCTTGGACAAAGATCTCTTCCCTTTCTAGAGATTCATATCTTTAGTAGTTTCCTTTTATTGTTTCTCCTACTCCATGTTCATGTGCTTGGAAGCTCCAAAAATCAAACTCTTCATCCTTTGATGTCTTCTCTTCATTTTGTGATTCCATAATATTTCCCTTTGTTCTTTACAAGGATGATGCCAATCCTTGTCTTCCATGCTCTACCAAGAGACCATGCTTCTGTTGCGTCACTTTGATTTCATGGAGGAAGCCATGATTGTATTTTACTTTGACTTTGACCAATCAAACCTTGACTTTGACTAGTCAAATGTTGACTTTGACCCAAAAATTCAACTTTGATGTTTTGGATGGATGAGGAAACCAAGAGATGTGTTGGGTTATGGAAAACTAGGATATCCAATAATTGTTCCAAATGCTTCACTTAAAGTGCCTAAAAAATTAGGTTAGGGTTTATTTCTGCTACAAGATCAGAAACCCTAGCTGCAACTAAAATTGTGCTACAGCGAGCTTGACAGAGAGCTGTGGATCTACCTTCCAGTGGCTAGATTATTCTAAAGGTGGTGTGGGCCCATAACCTGTTAGAATATTATGTTTGTTTCACCATAGACAATGCTACACCATTGTCACCCAACCATAGGCACAAAGCCACCCCCGAACACCTTAACCTTTTCTAGATAGAATGATTCCGGGAAGCCACACTAGAACCAACATGTAAACCAAGAGAGTGCACCTTCTCCAAGGTAGCGTGCAAGTAAGAGTACCAAAAAGTTGAACAAGAGTGCATTGCATTGTTGCAATTGTTTATACTCCTCTTTCATACTTGCACACTACTTTTGTTTCTACTACACTTCTAAGATATTTGAACCAACTAAGTGAGTGTGTGTGTTTTCCAAATGAGCTAAAGTGCCATCTATTTATACTAATCTGGCCATGTGAATGAGTGTCTCTTCAAGCAGGGTCAACCTGTCCTTTTCTGCATATAATACTGCAATATTACTTATTTTGATGAGTCGACTTGTCTTCCAGGGTTTTCACACATCTGTTTAGGTTTTCTATTGCTTCTAGAATATTTTATTCTAGTCAAATTTTTATCCATGGAGGTTAATACCTCCCGTAGATACCAAAACATCAATAGGAATTCCCCTAGGTATACCTAAAACCAACCTTGGATAAATTTATTTGATCATCTTGTTGCTATAGTACACCAAGAATAGCACTCAGGGAGACCACTCTCTAGTACTTGGGTAATTGGGTAGTATGGATAAGGGCATGATTGAGCATCCTTAGTTAGTGCCATGAGATATTGGGATAAGTAATATTTTTGGACCCTGCACATATATTAGAGAGTTGTAGTACCTGACATTCCCTTTTCCTCGAGACCCAGTAACATTTTTTAGTGAGCTCACTCCTGAAGGATAACCACAATTGGTGATAAAGAGGAAATAGAAGAGCATTATTATTTTCCCATGTGGAAAAAGGTTCTACAATAAATACTACTAGTACTCATAAAAACACAAGCATGACTTCCGAAGAAAATGAAGAATTTGAAAACATGTTAACCCAATTAAAGAACCAAGTTGATGAAATGAGTAGCAGTATGTTGAAACAAGTGGATTTAACACATTCTCGGAAATACCTTATAACAGAATTGGAAGATAAAATGAAAAATAAGATGGATGCAAATAAGAATGAAATGGAAAATAAGATGGATGAAAATAAGAATGAAATTAAGGAAGAATTACAAAAATCCATGAAATCAATAGAATCCATGTCCTTATAAAGGATCCCTAAAAGGGATATGGAGATCCAAGGAAATCATGAAAATAAGGAAAACAATGGTGTAAAGATGCAATCACATATGGGGAGTATTTTATCACAGTTGGAGAGTAAAAATACTAAATTTTATAATCATTCATTACTTCAATATCCACATCAACGAGTTTTCAATGCAGCACCAAGGAACTACTTCATTCCAAAGATTGATCTGAGGAATTTTGATGGTAAATATCCTATAACATGGATATTCCAAATGGAGAAATACTTTGATATACACCAAGTTCCAAGCTTGCAAAAGGTACCTATTGCATCCTTGTATTTAGAAAATGATGAATTTGTTTGGCATAAATGACTTTGTGAAATAAAAAAGAATTATATTATCTCTTGGTCCATTTTTATAGATGAATTGGTATCACATTATGGAGATATTAAAAGAAATGCATTATGTAGTCAATTGATAAATATTCGGAAAACCAGTCCAATTACAAAGCACATTCATCAATTCCAAAAGCTCAATCTTAGGGTAAAGAACATTCCTAAGGATAATTTGTTATATCTCTTTATGGGCACTCTAAAGGAGAACATTCAGCATGAGGTGCATCTCTTTGAACATTGGTCGACATCAATACTCCACAAACCCTCAAGATAAAAGGATACATCAAAAATAAAAAGGCAACAATGTTGATTTATTATGGTAGCACCCATAATTCATTAATTACAAATTAGAAAAAGATATCAATTGATTTGCATATTCAACACCAGACAATTAATGATTGCAGATGGAGGTACCATAAATTGTTCTGGGAATTTCTATAGTATTAAACTCAATATGGGGGAGTATGTTTTGGAGAGTACCATGATTTCCTTCCAAATGGGTGGTGTTGATTTTGTATTAGGGGTCCCATGGTTACAATAATTGGGAAAAGTAGCTCTTAATTTTAATTATCTTTTCATGAGAATTCCTCTAGAAGGAAAGGAAATTGAGCTTAGGGGTATCCAAGGGAAACCCTCTAAGGTGATAAGATCTAATAGCTTGAAACAATTACTCAAAAAGGGACACCATGGGATAATTGCACCACTACAATTGTTGATACTCCTCTTTCAAACTTGCGCACTACTTTTGTTTCTATTGCACTTCTAATATATACACACAAATGGAGTGAGTGAGTGTGTTTTCTAAATGAGCTAAAGCTCCTTATATTTATACTAATCTATCTAGGTGAACAAGTGTCTCTTCAAGCAAGGTCGACATGTCCTTTTCTTCACATAATACTTCAATATTAATTATTTTGTTGAGCCAACTTGTCTTCCAGGGTTTTCACACGTCTGTTTAGGTTTTCTCTTGCTTCTGGAATATTCTATTCTAGTCAAAGGTTTATCCATGGAGGTTAATACCTCCCACATCTACCAAAACATCAAAACTCCCTCTTATCTAGGGAGATATTTAACCATGATGTTCCCTTCTAGTCTTTATAGCCTTGCTCACTATGCCATGATCCTTTCATCAAGGTTATGCAAACCATGCTACTGGTAGCATCATTACAACACACATGACTAAAACCCATGTGGACCTGTCAATATCTTCTAGGGACCACAACCTTCTAGAGAACACTAGAGCTACACCTCGTTGTGTGTGTCACCTTCATCGTCACGGGATACACCTGCATGACGTGCTCACCCATGTCATGAGTATCACCATTACTATCATCATTATCCATCCATCTCACATGGCATGGGAAAGACCTACATGGCCTTGTTGATCGATAGCATCACCATAGGTACACAGGCTATCTCATGATCACCCAGGTCATATTATGAGCAACACCATCATAGCCATACAGGTTATCGACTACGCCACTAGCATACCATACTACCTCGTTGGTGTAGAAACAACTCGACATACCATACCATCTCACTAGAGTAGTCTATAAATCGGCAAAAATCCTACAACTCGGCATGAAGCCTAAGGCCTACAACTCAGCAGAAAGGCCTACAAGATCCTTCTTTTAGAATTCTACAATCAACTCCCTCTAACTAATAGAATCCTCAAACAACACTTCCATATGCTACATGCCCCTATGCATCCTGCAAAGTGTCATGAAACCTTTCTTATTCCTGATCACTGACTTCGTCTGAAGTTTGACTCCCTCTAAAGTTTGACTCCCTCTAAGTCCTTTCAAAGCTTTCTTTTATGTGGTAACCTTCCTGGAATATGTAGGATAACCTTCCCTAAATAGGAACAACAAGAGCAAAAGTATTTCCAATATAATAGAATTTTATAGAAGAACATATCATTTTCATGGTAATTAATTATAACATTATCAAGTTGTCATGCCTAAGAAAAAAAACAAGAAATAAATCCTAGAGGAGATGTTAGTTCATATTGCAATTGAGTACAATAAGCATTTATATTAATAGTACATGCTACTAAGTATTCATTTGTTCCTAGCATTAATAAAATCTAAAGGATTGCAATACTTAAGCAGCAATAAAAATCTCAAACCTGATATGCAAAGTTGGAGTCTGGCTATTGTTCCGCTTGAGTTTGTTTTCTTCTGAGAAAAGTATTCTTTCCAACCTAGAGAGTGTGTTGTTCATGTGAATGTATTAGATCTGATATCTCTCTAACTCTATGATTGCTTCTTGGACAATGATCTCTTCTCTTTCTAGAGATTCATATCTTCAGTAGTTTCCTTTTATTGTTTCTCCTACTCCATGTTCATGTGCTTGGAAGCTCCAAAAATCAAACTCTTCATCCTTTGATGTCTGCTCTTCATTTTGCGGTTCCATAATGTTTCCCTTTGTTCTTTACAAAGATGATGCCAATCCTTGTCTTCCATGCTCTACCAAGATACCATGCTTCTGCCGCGTCACTTTGATTTCATGGAGGAAGTCATGATTGTCTTTTACTTTGACCTTGACCACTCTTTTGACTTTGACCAGTCAAACGTTGACTTTGACCAGTCAAATGTTGACTTTGACCCAAAAATTCAACTTTGATGTTTTGGATGGATGGAGAAACCAAGAGATGCATTAGGTTATGGCACACTAGGATATCCAATAATTATGCCAAACGCTTCACTTAAAGTGCCTGAACAATTAGGTTAGGGTTTATTTCTGTTGCAAGATTAGAAACCCTAGATGCAATTGAAATTGTGCTACAATGAGCTTGACAAAGAGCTATGGATCTACCTTCTAGTGGTTAGATTATTCTGAAGGTGGTGTAGGCCCATAACTAGAATATTATTTTCGTTTCACCATAGACAATTCTACACCATTGTCACCCAACCATAGGCACAAAGCCACCCTCGATCACCTTAACCTTTTCTAGATATAATGATTCCGGGAATCCACACTAGAACCAATAGATAAACCAAGAGAGTGCACCTTCTCCAAGGTAGCGCGCAAAAAAGAGTACCAAAAATTTTAACAAGAGTGCATTGCACCACTGCAGTTGTTTATGCTCCTCTTTCATACTTTCACACTACTTTTGTTGCTACTACATGTGCACCAACTAAATGAGTGTGTGTGTTTTCCAAATGAGCTAAAGTGCCTTCTATTTATACTAATCTGGCCAGGTGAACGAGTGTCTCTTCAAGCACGGTCGACATGTCCTTTTCTGCATATAATACTTCAATATTACTTATTCTACTGAGTTGACTTGTCTTCCGGGGTTTTCACACATTTGTTTAGGTTTTCTATTGCTTCTGGAATATTTTATTCTAGTCAAAGGTTTATCCATGGAGGTTAATACCTCATGTAGCTACCAAAACATCAATAGGAATTCCCCTAGGTATACCTAAAACCAACCTTAGATAAAGTTATTTGATCGTCTTGTTTCTATAGTACACTGATAATAGCACTCAGGGAGACCATTGTCTAGTACCTGGGTAATTGGGTAGTATGGCTAAGGGCATGATTGAGCCTCCTTAGTTAGTTCCATGAGATATTGGGATAAGTAATATTGTTGGACCCTGCACGTATATTAGAGAGTTGTAGTACCTGACATTCCCTTTTCCTCGGGACCCAGTAACATTTTTTAGTGAGCTCGCTCCTGAAGGATAACCATAAGTGGTGATAAAGAGGAAATAGAGGAGCATTATTATTTTCCCATATGGAAAAAGTTTCTACAATAAATACTACTAGTACTCATAAAAACACAAGCATGACTTCCAAAGAAAATGAAGACTTTGAAAACATGCTAACCCAATTAAAGAATCAAGTTGATGAAATGAGTAGCAGTATGTTGAAACAAGTGGATTTAACACATTCTCGAGAATACCTTATAATAGGATTGGAAGATAAAATGAAAAATAAGATGGATGCAAATAAGAATGAAATGGAAAATAAGATGGATGAAAATAAGAATGAAATTAAGGAAGAATTACAAAAATCCATGAAATCAATAGAAGCCATATCCTTACAAAGGATCCCTAAAAGGGATATGGAGATCCAAAGAGAACAATGATGTTGAGACTCAATCACATATGGGGAGTATTTTATCATAGTTGGAGGGTAAAAATACTAAATTTTATAATCATTCATTACTTCAATATCCACATCAATGAGGTTTCAATGCATCACCAAGGAACTACTTCATTCCAAAGATTGATATGAGGAAGTTTGATGGTAAATATCCTATAACATGGATATTCCATATGGAGCAATACTTTGATCTACACCAAGTTCCAAGCTTGAAAAAGGTACCTATTGCATCCTTGTATTTAGAAAATGATGAATTTGTTTGGCATAAATGACTTTGTGAAATAAAAAAGAATTATATTATCTCTTGGTCCATTTTTACAGATGAATTGGTATCACATTATGGGGATATTAAAAGAAATGCATTCTTTAGTCAATTGATAAATCTTCAGAAAAACGGTCCAATTACAAAGAACATTCATCAATTCTAAAATCTCAGTCTCAGGGTAAAGAACATTCCTAAGGATAATTTGTTATATCTCTTTATGGGCACTCTAAAGGAGAACATTTAGCATGAGGTGCGTCTCCTTGAACATTGGTCGACATCAGTACTCCACAAACCCTCAAGATACAAGGATACATCAAAAAGAAAAAGACAAGAATGTTGATTTATTATGGTAGAACCCATAAATTCATCAATTACAAATTAGCAAAAGACATCAATTGATTTGTATATTCAACACCGTAGTTTCAAGTAATGATTGCATATGGAGGTACCATAAATTGTTCTGGGAATTTCTATAGTATTAAACTCAATATGGGGGAGTAGTTTTTGGAGAGTCCCATGATTTCGTTCCAAATGGGTGGTGTTGATGTTGTATTAGGGGTCCAATGGTTATAATAATTGGGAAAAGGAGCTCTTAATTTTAATTATCTTTTCATGATATTTCTCTTATAAGGAAAGGAAATTGAGCTTAGGGGTATCCAAGGGAAACCCTCTAAGGTGATAAGCTCTAATATCTTGAAACAATTACTCAAAAAGGGACATCATGGGTTAATTGCACAATTGTGCTCAGTATATGTTCAAACATCTATATCATCTGCTCCATTGGATCTCCAAATAGTTATCAACAATCACTCCAAGGTATTTGGAGAAATTCCTAAGGGTATTATGCATGTTTGATATCATGACCATGCTATTCATTTGCAACTAGGAAGTGTACCACCTGACATTAGGCCTTAAAAATATCCATTTGCACAGAAGAGTGAGATTGAGCATATGATCTAATAAATATTAGAGGTCGACATCATTTAAGCTAGCGAAAGTTCTTTCTCTTCACCAGTGGTGATGGAAAAAGGATGGTTCTTGGCACATGTGTCCAGATTATAGATAGCTCAAAAAAATGACTATCAAAGATAAGTTTCATATTTGTTTCATTGATGAATTATTAGATTAATTGCATGGATAAATTTTATTTACTAAGTTGGATCTTCGTTCGAGATATCATCGAATAATAATAAGGTAGGAAGACATTCCCAAAACATATTTTAGATCACATGAAAGTCACTATGAGTTTTTGGTTATGCCATTTGGACTTACTAATGCACATTCAACATTTCAAAGCTTGATGAATTCTATTTTTAAACCCTTAGAAAATTTTTGTTAGTATTTTTTATGACATACTAATCTACACCAAATCTTGGGAAGAGCATGTACAACATGTTGACAGAGTATTACAACTATTAGAAGAGAAAAAACTTTATGCAAATCCTTCCAACTATGCCTTTGGGGTTAAAAAAGTGGAATATTGAGGTCATATTGTATTTCATGAAGGTGTAAAAGTGGACCCTAACAAAATTAAATCTATGAGGGAATGGCCAAATCCCAAAACCTTGGAGAAATTAGAGGATTCTTAGGATTGACAGGTTATTATCACAAATTTTCCAAGAATTGTGGTCAAATAGAAGCACCTCTAAAACAATTATTAAATAAGGAAGCATTTTCTTGGACTCAAGAAGCAACCAAAGATTTTGAAAATATTAAGGAGGTTATTTGTACAACTCCTATCCTGGCCACACCTGACTTCAAAAAAACATTTACTTTGGAGTGTGACGCCTCAGACCATGGCATTGGTGTAGTTTTAATGCAAGATGGAAGGCTCATTTCTTTGAAAGAAACCAACTTACAGGGAAAAACTTACCCAAATTCATTTATGAAAAAGAAATGTTGGCCATAATATATGCAATTAAGAAATGATGCCCTTCCCTAATAGGAAGACACTTCCGAGTAAACAAAAAAACATGGTATTTTGAAGTACTTCTTGGAGCAATGATTATTTTCATAAGAGAAACAAAAATGGGTTACAAAGATGCTAGGTTATGACTTTGAAATTATATACAAAAAAGGAAAATATAATGTTGTGGCAGATGCCCTTTCAAGAAAAGAAGAAGAAACAAAAGGTTAATTATTTGTTATTTCTATTTTGCAATTTTATTGGATAGAAGAAGCAAGGATAGAATGGAATCAATATCAAGAGGTATGCAATATCATTCAACAACTACACGAGGATCCTAGTTCATTAGATAATTTTGTATGGAAGAATGATTTTCTATGGTATCATGATTGCCTATATTATAAGAATTCCCAACTCAAATAGAAGGTCCTTCTAAAATTGCACACTTCTCCTATAGGAGGACATTCATGATTCTTGAAAACATGCCACAGGATCAAAAATGATTTTTTCTGGGAAGGTATTAAAAATGGTGTTCAAAATTTTGTGTTTGAATGTGTGGTCTTCCAACATAATAAGGGAGAGACAATCAATACATCAGGTCTCCTACAACCACTAGCTATACCAAGTCACCATTGGGAAGAAGTTCCAATTACATGTTTAACCAAATCTGAAGGAAAGATTGTCATCATGGTAGTAGTGGATCGACTGACAAAGTATGTCCATGTTTGGGTACTCAAATGGATCATAGCTCACCTTACCATCCTGATGGCAAAACTAAAATTTTGAATACATGTCTAAATGCATATCTTCATTTCTTTGCATCTAATAAATAGACACAATGGGTCAAGTGGTTTCCCTTGACAGAATGGTGCTACAACACATCCTTCCATACATCATCAGAAATGTCTCCATTTCTGACACTGTTTGGATAGAATCCTCCATCCATCACATCACCCCTGAAAGGGACTGCAAAGGTTCAAGCAATGGAGGACCACATAGGACACCAACAAGAGGTTATCAAATCATTGAAGGGAAACTTGGTTATGGCACAAAATAGGATGAAACAACAATCATATCAACACCGCGGTGAAAGGGAATGTGAAGTGGGAGATTGGATATTTGTGAGGATACAATCATAAAAATGGATGTCCCTCAAGAAGCAAAAGGACAATAAATTAGCACCCAAATATTATGGCACCTATAAGGTTTTTCAAAGGATTGAAAGTATGACTTACAAATTGGAGTTGTCTCCATCTTCACGTGTACATCCAGTCTTCCATGTTTCTTACTTAAAGAAGTTAATTGGAAACAAAATCCTAGTCCAAACTATTTTACCAGATATTAATGAAGAAGGGAAAATCATACTAGAACTATAAACAATCCTCGAAACAAGGATTAAGCAGCTGAGAAATCAAGCAATTACTAAGTACCCCATCAAATGAAGGAACCTACCAGTGGAAGAGGCAACCTGGGAAGATGACTTCTTCCTGCAAAAACACCCGTGGTTAGTCAAGTGTTGAGGAAAAAACTTGTTTGAATGGGAGGGGAATGTCAATCCATAGACAAAGCCCCATGTTATGTATAAAACCCGTTATTAATCCCTAGATATTAAATTATTACATTTCTAATGTTATATTTGTATGTAGGATAGAAACCTTCATTGCACCCTTTCATTATAATTGTACCATTTGTCTCATATTGTACATTGAATATATTGTAAAAGGATATTTCCACCTCGAAGTGGAATGTTATTCATTGATTTTTTATCATTCTCAAGGCGTTGGTTTGTAACAATTATTCCAAGTGTTGGAAACTTCATCAAGAACCGAGACCAAATAAGTTTGGAAATAAGAAGTGTAATAAGAAGACCACTGCTACAATCCAATAGGATCATGGATCATATTCAAGTGATGAAACCAAGATCATGGCCATGGGAATACAAGGTACATCTTCTTCTTTTAGTTCTAGTTCTAATACTCATTCATTAGAAATTGAAATTATGTATGATGAAAGGAAAAGAAGTGATTTGTTCCATATTAGATTCATCTCAAAACATAGGAAGAATGATACACACTTTGATAGTGGTTCACAAGCTAATCTCATTTATGAAGAAATTGTTAAGACATTGAGACTTGAAACTAAACCTCATCAAAAACCATATCCTTTAGGATGGGTATGTGGAGATTCTAAGTTGCAGATATCTAAACAATGTAAGCTCATATTCACAATTACCTCTAAGTTCATTAATGAGGTAGAATTAGATGTGATACCACTTGATATTTGTGGAATTGTTTTTGGAAGTTCTTATATGTATGATAGGAAAGATATCTTCTACAGGGAGGAGAACAAGTTTCATATTACAAATGATGGAATTGAGTATATCGTAAGAGCCCATCATAAGAAAACTAACGTTTCTCTTGTTTCTACAGGAAAAATGAAAAGGCTTGTAAATGTAAGTAAAGATTTTGTAATCGTAATTGTAAGAGATAAGGATGATGATAAATCCAAAGTTTTTAAATGGTGTGATCCTAAACATAATTATGAATTAGTTAAGATTATTTCTAACTATGATGAAGTGTTTCAGGAACCATAAGGTGATCTGGATTATTTTCAGCACGAAATGAGAGCGGAGATATAATAAAGAAATGTACAGAAATATCGCGTATATCCAATAATATAACAGAAATATATCATATATGCAACCATAAACACAAATATACAGTAATACACGATTTCTATTAATGAAAGAAATGTACAGAGACTATTAAAATACATAGTGAAAGACTCGCTAGAATGGTGGCAGCTTATCTCTGAGAAGAGATGTGACCGCTACTCGCATTCGCAAGAAGATGATTACAATGAGGCTCTAAAAGCATTTTTGCAATAAACAAGAAAGCCAAAAACCCTAGACATCCAAAAACCTAACCCTAGGAGATGAAGTGCCAAAAGTCATGTGGGCCCCGTTTGGGTAAGCTAGTACATCAACTTCCTCGGGTCGTAACTTTGCATACGATCTCCGTTTAGGCATATGATAGCTCGTTGGAAGGCATCATCAAGGAAATTCATTTTGGGGGCTCAATCATGCCTTTGGCTATCATTGAGAACCTCGATCTCGAAAAACCTTCATTTAAGCCCTCAAAATGGCCATGGAAGTTAAAATCTGCTAAAAATAGTAAATTTCCAAAATTACCAAAAAACTGTTTTAAGCCAGTCGGAAAAGGTGGGTGGCCACCGATATCCACCTAGATCAATCCTCCCTCCTTAGGAATCAATGGTATCCATTGCGTTGAGTTCCCGGGGGAGAGGGAAAAGCGTTTGTTGGATCTGCATCTGGGTGAGCTGCTTGTATTGTTGGAGACGTCGCGCTGCTTAGTTTGTGGAAGTCTGTCATCAACCTGTTGAAGCTTGCATTGTTCAACAAGTTGAGCTACATGAGAGGAAGGTGTGTAGAAGGAATCTTTTCTCTTTCTTGCAACCTTGTCGACCTACTTCTTTTGGATAGAAGATGTAGGGGGCGAGGCTGTAGTGGTTGTAGTGTCTTTCTGTTCCCCTTTTGAACAAATTGTGAAGAAGCTGAATTTTGCAGTATGAGATACTACCTTACGACACTTTTTAGGTGGAACAATAGTTGGAACTACCTCTGGTATTCTGTAGAGATGACCCCCCAAAGTAACAATAACACTACGGGGTCAAGACTCATAAACAACATGGCATCTTCACATATATGGTTGGCCCAAGAGAACATCACAGACATCCAGTGGGGCAACATCACATAATACCTCATCCTTGAAGGGTTGGATGCCATGTGACAATCCTTGTCAAAGCCACCCAATGTTGTATGGTTGCGGGTTTGGTGTTGTCGACAATCCCAACTATTTGACGACCTCTGCTGAGATGAGGTTTTTCTGGCTTCCGCTATCAACAATAAAATGCAGCGGGGTCCCCTTCACCCACATCTGTGAATGAAAAATGTGCTCCCCCTCTTCAGTATCTGTTGGTTCTTCTGGTTGAATTGTTGTGGTCGCGACAATAGTAGTCGGGTCTGTGTCAATGATCTGTCATTTACCAGTATTTTCATAATCAGATTCTGAATCAAGGTTTGGCTCCTTGTCTTTGATCTCGTCCACCAATGACTGTTTTGAGTGACATTCATCGGTGTTGTGCTAGGGACTTTTGTGGAAATCACACCATTTTCTGGTGTCCTTCTTTTTCTTCCCGTGACCCTTCTTTTCCTGTGTCTTGGACTGGTTTTCGGGAGACTGTTTGTTAGGGCCATTTTTTTCATACTTTGGTTGTTGCGGATTTGCAAACCCAAATTCTCGTTTGTTCTGGTGCTTGAATTTTTTCTCAATTTTAACAGCATATCGATAAGCAGCACCGAGTGATGAGATGTCCAAAAAATCCATTTCAGTCTGGATGTATCTGTGTAGAGCCCCACGGTGTTTCAAAACCAAATGTTGCTCGGAGTCTTTGATACCCAGCTTGGTGCGCAAGGTATGGAAGGTATTGGTGAACTCCGGAACTGCTTGGCCCCTTTCTTGCTGTAGTGTGGTCCATCTCATGTACTATTCCTCATAGTTGCCAACAGGGTAATATTGTTCCTTTACCGCATACACAAAAAAATCCCAAGTGGGACCGGCCCCATATATTCCAGACTCCTCTGTGGAACTTTGCTCCCAGTAAGTTTCCCACCAACGTTTGACATGAGGGAGAGCTTTAAGGAGTGCGAAGGTGATATTTTATTTTTCGGAAAAAATGTGAACAGAGAAATAACCTTCTAGTGGAGTTAACCATTTTTCTAGGGCTTCTACATCTATCTGTCCTTCAAATACAGGAATATCAAAATTAACTTGTACCTTAAAAGGCGAGGTGCCTCCAAAGTGGCCACTTGATGAAGATGCACCTGATGCTATCGGCAGGCGTTTAAGGATGTGGGAAAAATTCTCCATCATTTCGTCCCTCTGTTGCGTGAGAGCTTGCTCAAGCAACAGATTGATAGGATCGTCTGCTCCATCGTTTTTTTTTCTTTCACCATTGAGGGTTTCTTGGGTGTGCGAGAGAGATTGTCCTCAAGAGAGACACGCTTGAGACCCAACTTTCTATACTCAGACCTCGTCGGGGACATGCACTGAAAAAAATGACCAAGAACAGCCTGCTCTGATACCACTGATCCGGATTATTTTTGGCACGAAATGAGAGCAGAGATATAATAAATAAATGTACAGAGATATCGCGTATATCCAATAATATAACAGAAATATATCAGATATGCAACCATAAACACAGAGATACAGTAATGCACGATTTCTATTAATGAAATAAATGTACAGAGACTGTAAAAATACAGAGTGAAAGACTCGCTAGAATGGTGGCAGTTTATCTCTGAGAAGAGATGTGACCGCTATTCGCATTCGCAAGAAGATGATTACAATGAGGCTCTGAAGTCCTTTTTACAATAAATAAGAATTCCAAAAACCCTAGACATCCAAAAACCTAACCCTAGGAGATGAAGCACCAAAAGTCATGTGGACCCTGTTTGGGTAAGTTAGTACATCAACTTCCCGAGGTCGTAACTTTTGCATACGATCTCCGTTTTAGGCGTATGCTAGCTCGTTGGAAAAGTATCATCGAGGAGATTCATTTTGGGGGCTCAATCATGCCTTCAAATATCATTGAGAACCTCGATCTCGAAAAACCTTAATTTAGGCCCTCAAATTGGCCCCGGAAGTTAAAACCTGTTAAAAATAGTAAATTGTTAAAATTGCCAGAAAATTGTTTTGAGCCATTTGAAAAAGGTGGGTGGCCACATTTATCCACCTAGATCAAAAGGACTACCTCCAAGGAGAGAGATGCAGCAGAGATCCAATTGAAACAAGATGCACCTCTTCCTTAATCCTAACATTAGCATGTATAGGTTATATGTGCTTGAGAATGAAGAAATAAATATAGCAAGCTCAAGAGTTTCTTGAGAAAGGGGCAATTCGACCAAGTACTTCTCCATGTGTATCGTCCATTATGTTGATACCAAAGAAAGACAGTACATGGAGAATGTGTGGATTTTCGAGCATTGAACAAAATTAAAATGAAGAAATGTTACCCTCTTCCTCGTATTGATGATTTGTTGGATCAATTGAAAAATGAAACTTATTTCACTAAGCTAGAATTAAGAATTGGTTATCATCAAATAAGGATTTTTGAAACTGATATTTGGAAAACTACTTTAAATAAAAAAAATGTTTGTTTGAATGGATAGTTATGCCCTTTGGAATTTGTAATGATCCTACCACTTTCATGCGGGTTATGAACGATGTATTCGGGCCATTTATAAATGATTTCATAATAGTCTACTTAGATGATATACCAATTTTCAGTAAAAATTGGGAATATCATGTAAAGCAAGCTAGGAAAGTCTTAGATGTTTTGAAAAAGGAGAAATTGTTCGTAAAGAAGTCAAAATGTGAATTTGGGAAAACATATTTAGTTTATTCGGGTTGTATAATAGGGGGTGGTGAATTCAAAATCGATCCCTCTAAATTTGAAGCCATTATAAAGTGGCCTAAGCCTAATAATGTAACATTAGTTAGGAGCTTCCTAGGGGCAATCCAGTATTGAAGGAAGTTCATTGCTAACTTTTCATTTATTCCATCTCCTTTACATGATTTGAAAAGTATTAAGCATGTCTTTCAATGGGGAGGAAAATAGAAAAAAACCTTCAAGACATTGAAAGAAAATACCAGTATAGCCCTAGTTCTTACGTTGCAAGATTTACAATAGTCATTTGAGATTGAAAATGATGCAAGTGATTACACCATGGAAGAAGTGTTAATACAAAGGCAGAAACAACTTTGTTACCATTATGAGACCTTCACTATTGCAATAGGAAATTATCCTACTTATCACAAAGAATGGTATGCTTTGGTGCAGCATGTGAAGAAGTGTAAACATTATTTGATGGGAAAAGAGAATATCATCCATATGAATCACCAACCTTTGCAGTATCTCCAATCGCAAACCAAGATCCAACAATCATGTCATTTCCTATGGATGGGATTCTTGCAACAATTCCATTTGGTCATCAAGTATAAGAAAGGTATACAAAAAAAGTTGTTGATATATTATCAAGACCTTATGTTAATGCATCCATTGTTTTACATCAAAGCTCTCTAGCTTGTGAAAGTTACAATGAAAAATATGCTAGAGATGAAGACTTTAAGGATGTATATGAAACATCAATCCATGGTACTAAAGTGGAAGAATTAGATTATCCAGTACATGACAAGTTTTTATATCATCCTGGTAAATTGTATTCCACGAGATGAAAGAGTGCATCTAATCAAAGAAACACATACTTCTCTCATTTCTATCCATTTTGGTGTAGGCAAAATAGTAGCTCAGTCGCAACGTTATTTTTATTGGCCTTGGATATATGAAATTGTGTCCAAATATGTAAAAGGATGTGTCATGTGTGCCACTAGAAAACCAAGTAATAGAAAATTGAGTTTGTATATGCCACTTCATGTACCTTCTCGTCCATGGGAAAGTGTGTCTATGGATTTTGTAGGGGATCTGCCTATGTCCAGGAAAGGTCATGATTATATGTATGTTGTTGTGGACAAATTTAGCAAAATGTGTGTTTTAGTGCCTTGTGAGAAACATGTGACATGAGAAAAGACTACACATTTGTTCTTCCAACGTGTTTGGGTTCATTTCAATTTTCCCACATCCATTGTATTTGATCGAGACTCCCACTTTCTTGGGGAATTTTGGTCATCTTTGTGGGGGTTATTGGACACTAAGCTTCAAAAGAGCACTACTTTTCATCCACAAACCAATGGAAAAACGGAAGTGGTCAACAGAAAAGTGACACACTTACTCCAAGGATATTGTAGCAAGCATCCTAAGCTTTGGGATGAACAATGGTATTTGGTACAACATGCCTATAATCGTGCCATAAATTCTTTTACACAGAGGTCTCATTTGGAGACATGTTTTGGATATTTTCCCAAGTTTCCTTTGAACTTTAGTTTTGGGAAAGATTCAATGGCAGATGGATGAAATGATGCATATAAAGCAAAGAAGTTCAACCAAAAGATCCAATTGGTTCATCAAGTTGTATAGTTGGAAAAGAACCCAGCCAAGTATAAGGCTAGGCATGACAAGCATCAAGGTGACCATCACTTCCAAGTTGGTGATCAATTTTGGCTATACCTTAGCAAGAAATTCCTTAAAGGTGAAGGTAAAAATCTCAAGCCAATCAGGTATGGTTCGTTTAAAATATTAGATACGATAAGATAAGATAATTTTATTAATGTCTAACTAGTGACCACAAAAGTAGGTCAAAGGGATTATTGAGTACAATAATGTCATTACAAAGAAGGAGTACTAAAAGGTCTCCTACAAAAGGAAAGAATGGAGAAAGTAAAGTAAAGTAAGATATAGTAGAGAGTGATATCTAAGTCGAGGCATGAACAACCCTCAACCTCAAGCCCAGACACTCACTCTGAAGAGATGGATAGGAGGAGAAGGTATAGAAACAAAAGGAACCAAAAGTAATGAAATAGGTCTGTCATGGAATAGACCCTTCTCTCCTACCATCTGAGGTCGAATGAAGGATTTGAGTAGAAAACATTGGTGAAAATGCTTTATGGTTAGAGTTGCCTCTATATATGCAGATGTATTATGTGGTTAATGTCAAAAAATTGAAACTATATGAGCCTCCTATGATCATGGATCAAGGTGAGAATGTCCAAGTTCCTTATGTTGATTATTTTTCTCATGAATATCTTGATTAGTTGCACGAAGATGTTATTTTTGTCAGGAGGGTGAGGACTTCACAAAAAGGAGATGTGGAATATCTTCTTGTGGGTGTAAAAGGAACACATCCAAGTAAATCACGATGGATGGAAACTATAAAAGTGAGGGAGTTGTACCCTCACTTACTTTCTAAATGAAATCAGGCTTTTGGTATTCCAAAAACTTCTTAGTGGGGAGGATTGATCCAGGAGGATCTCCACAACTGATCCAATCATATGGTCTCATGCTCTATTGAAAATGTATGCATGTTGAAGAGATCGTCAAGAGATTTCCAATGAAATTTGAACGGGGTTATACAAACATCATATGCAAAAGATATGACTTGTTGAAGTTAAAGGAAAAGTAAAAAAAGGTACAGTGCTAAAGTCACCCTATTGATTGGACTTGTACGGAATTATGACATGTGGACCTATCAAAAAACAACATGTGGCAGGATTTGTTTGGTCTTCAAACCAAGGTACATGTACAATAATCTCTAAAAGTTTGCAATCTTGGCTTCAACATGGCACCAACACTTCACATTCGAGTATTATGTATGGAGGTTACACTTAAAAAATCTTTTGATTCACAATCCCAAACAATGTAGGATAAATATTATGAAGGGGTTTAAAAATATCTATTAAATACATGTCACCTAACATTTCTATACATGCCACCTAATATTACTATATGTGCCAATCCAACAATGGAATGTGTTCTATCATATGCCTTTGTTGTAATCCACAATGTGCTATAAAGCATAAGAATTTGTTAGGTGTGCTACATGTGGGATAATATGTCCCTACAAAAAAGTAAAGGAGTAGATTGAGGGTATTTGAACCCCGATTTCCTATGTAAAAGGAGACTGTCTTAACCACTAGCCCAGGGGATTTGCAAACATTATAAATTGAAGCAAATTGTATTTGAAAGCAAGAAGAATACACTTTAATAGGAAAATAGGCAAGTTTGTGTTCATTGTTGCAAGAATAAGCCATTGAAGGTTGTGTTGAGGAAAAGGTATGAAGAACCTCACTCCAACATTTTCGAATCTTACTTGGCTAGGGTAAAATAGTTGGGATTATCACTCGAGGTTTATAGCCTTAAACAAAATTATCAATTGATTCTCAAGTAATAAGTACAAGCAACCAATGTTGTCATTTTTTGTAATTAAACCCTGAAAAATAAAAAAATAAAAAAATGCATGTATTGTGTTGAGATTTAAAGAACAAATGAAATGCAAATCTGAAAGTAATATCAGATATTAAACATGTGAGATCAAAATCAGCAAAGAAATTTTATTAATTTCACTCCAAAATACAATCATAACCTTTCTTTCAAACCCCTATGAGGGTAACGACCAAGATAAGATTTAGAAGTCTTTGATGGGAACTATACAAAAATACTCTGACAACAAGTGAACACCGAGACTAGAAATACGGATCAGCTTAGCCATGAAATTATCATCCACTGACTCTGCAAAATATTCCCTATCAGTAATGAAAACTAATTCATGAACATATCAGAATACACATACTACCAAGATCAAATGATCAACCTTTCTAGAATAAGTTGTTGAATAATGTATCTCAAATCTTTGTATCATGTTATCTTCAATAAGATCATTTATCGGAAAAAAAAAAAAAACATGTTCTCTCTCTCTTTGTCCCTTCCTTTGATCAGCTTTTATCTTCCTCAAAAGAAGTTGTGGTAGTTTCAAACTACCTTCAGTTAAGTCATAATTGACTTAATATTAGTTAGGGACAGTAGTAATAATAATAATCATAGGTAAAGGGTAAATAATAACTAATAGGTGGGACCCCTAATCCTTTTAGTCATTTTAAGTTTGATATCCTCCTTGTTGCTCCATAATTTATTTAAATAATAAATCATGCCACCTCATAAATATGCACGAGCAATCAATTTTGTGAGCCCCTTGTATCTCCTGAAATAATCCATATATATATAATGTATTTTTCAGCATTAAAAGCATTTATTGATTGGATGTCCAAAAATGAAGATAATAGTATCAATTTGTCCCAAAAATCAAAACATAAACATTTTTTTCAGCACCATAAACAAATAGAAAATATCAAAAGTCATATTTATTGTGTGAAGCAGTTTGTCTCTTCTCACTGCTTGCTTCCCTTCCTGCTTTTTTTGTTGAATGAGCCTTCTCAGTGAGTGGTTGATTAGATGATTGAGGATGAACTTCACTAAGAGTTGGAGAAGGTTCATTGATTTGTTGGGCATGTGAGGTGACTGAATTAGATATATCATATGATGACTTAGAATGAGTGATCACTTTTTTACCCTTGCTTGACATAGGCTCATGGATGTTTTTCTTAAGCTTTTTGCTTGCATGAGAGAATTGAACAGGGGATGCAACATGATCAATCAGTTGGGCATGTTGGTTGAGTGGAGGTGGAGGTGGAAATGGCAATGAAACTGTGGGTCAGCCATCATGATGAGCTACAAGGGGATGAACAATATCCTGACATTCATCATTGATAGGAACCTCTGGCTAGAGGGACACATGAACTAGAACATGAACATTATAAAAACTCAAGTGGGGTTGGAAAGGAGGCCTTTCCAGTCTAGGGTACAGATAAAAGCCTCCTTGGTCCTCTAAGTTAAAGAACCCATCTTGGAATATTTGATTTAAATTTTGAGGATCATCATCGAAATGAATAGAAAATCTAGGTCTCTTGTTGCCTCTTTGCCAAAAATTGTTTTTGTCTCTTCCCCCAACTCTGCCATGGCTTCCTCTGCTAAAGAAACCCATTGTCTGAAAGAAAAATTAGGCCAAAATATGAAACAGGAAAGACTAATCAACCATCAGTTTACTTGCCTAAAGATAAATTTAAAATATTGGCTCTTATCAGTCCACACACTAGCATGAATGAAATCAATCCGTTACTCTGTATGTATTAATCATAGTCATTCTTCCAACTTAGATCCACAACTGTCATTATCTAGAACAGGGATTTTTAATGAAATATGGGATGTGAATGGGTTTGTAATGCATGAAATGGGAACAATGGTTATTGTTCTAAATAAGATCAATTCTTAATCTAAGATAAATTTTATATTTATATCACCATCTTCACTCAACAATTGATTTCATTAATACTGCTCATTGCCCCTTTTCAAAATCTCTTCTTCACATTTTTTCCAAATTATAGGGCTTTTATACAATCACGTTTTCTTTTTTAAAACAAAACATGGGAATAAAAATGATTTTGGGAAGAATGAGAGCTTTATAATTTTTGTAAAGTGAAATTATGGACAGGAAATGAAAATGATCAATGTTATTTCCTGTAGACAACTTATCAACCACCAATCATAACTAGTGTGAACAATTATAGGCCTCAAAATATAACCTTGCACCTTTGCCTATTGATTTTTTGGGAGTCCAATTCATTAATCAAATGTATTAACAAAATTATGAAATTCCTCCTTATAAGTTCCTGTAAGACCATATCCAAACTCTTAAAATATATTCATTTAAACTTTGTTTTACCAAAATATTGTATCCATAGTATTCATCACAACAACATAATGAATCCAATCAAACATCAACCCAATAGGGCACAAGTCAAATTTGATCAAATCATTCGAACTAATTCTCATCTTTGTTTACATATTGATTGTTTAAACATTGTCAAAACATGGGTGTCTTCAAAATATTTGTAAACAATGAGATTTACAACCAATATGTCAACCAAACGAACCCAATAATATGTTGATGAACTACACACAGGATGTAGCATTGTAACATTCCCAACAACATTTCCAACCTTGTTTTGTGCATAATATTACTTGCAAAACCGAATACCAACAAGCATGCCTGAGTGTTGAAGACAAAGTCAAGAAAATTGAATGTAGGGTTTGATAATAACTCAAAGATTATCCTTGAATCCCAAAATAGAGAAAGTCGAGACAGAAAAGCAATTTGAAACCCTAGTTTCAAATTCAATTAAAACCATCAAACCACAACCCATTATTTGCAAGCGGAATTGAACTCATATTAGCAAGATGTATGACAAATCAAAACCCATATAAGCAAGACCATAATGCATTCATCACTAATCGGGTATATAACTTCATTCGAAATTCCTTTTTATTTTAAAACGAAGTTGTATGATAATTGAAATTCAAAACCCAAGTCAAGAGTATCACTGGTGTTCAAAAACCCAACCATTGTTTTATTCCATATAAGATCAAACAATTAATAATGTGTCATTCACAATATCTTAAAAATCCATGCCCAACATAGAGTCACACTTATAACATGCAAACAAACTTGAGCCAACATTGAAAATTTATTAGAGCAAATCAACCCATCGATGCTAGAAGATTCAAAAATGTCCATACCGGTCTAAATGAGCTAAATAGCCACAAAAGAATTAGCCAAAGATCTTTGTTCAACCAATGACGGAATTACAAACTTAAAACCCTCGACTAAGAAGAACAGAGAATTTTCAAACAAGTTTTAGTGCAAAATGTGGTATAGCTCAGGAAAGAAAACCCAACAGAGAGTGCATTAACTCTCTTTTAATTCATGTCACCTCAATGGAACCAAACTCACCAACTTTTCACGATATCCAACCAAATGTTACATGGTGGAACGCACTCAATCGCCAACTCTGACTACAAATCGAGCATTGGTACCTTGCATCGAGCCGACAACATAATATATCTCATTAATATACCACATCCATAACTAATATAAAGTGTCACCACTTTATAAACCAACAACATTAACTTAATAGTCAAGCAACGCGATATATGGTAACCATGGCATATATGAATTAATTGCAAGTCAAGTTCTTCCATACTTGTATGCGGCAACCTTGTATAAGATTGAAACTTCTATATGATATCATCGTTGTTATATGATATATGTGCATTAAATGAAACTTGACCACCCCTTTTTAATGTCACAAGCCATATTAAAACCATGAAATTTTAAAACTTATAATCGTAAGTATTATAACTCTGGCACAATAGATATTTCAACTTCTCTTTTCCTTTTACAACATGACGAAGATGCAATATGAAGATGTGGAGCATCATAGGTTGTTGTCGAAGATATCATTTATGCATGTAAAATAGAACAGAATATCAAATTGTAATTTAATCTAGTCATTTGTTTGCAAGTTGCATTTCTTTCTTAGAGAAAAAGGAGCGAAATCAACTTAATATAGTTTCTCCAAGGGATCCCACCTATTGTTATTATAGTATAGTAATAGAATAAATATAGTGCATTGAAATATTTTGCAGGCAGGATTCTTGTTGTGCATTTTTACATCAACAACCAGTCAATCCACAGGGAAGTCCGTTTGTAGAAGATTAGAACTCATGAACTCTGGTTTTGATAAAATCAACAAGGGTAGGTAATGGATCATGTAGGAAAAGTTAAGAAACAAGGGGAAATTAAATGAGAATTAAAATGATATGTGAAATAGGACTTTGTGGAAAATTTCCTAGAAAGTGATATGTATGAGGGGGTTTGGCCCTGTTTGTATAACAAGTGTTGAAACAATAATATTTTCTCAGATAGAAGCTTCCGCCGAAACTTCAACTTTGTTGCAAGATCTTATAAAATGTATTTGATACGCTCTTATTTAAAACAGTATGGAAGGTAGAAAGGGAAAGGAGGAAAAAGAGAGAGTCATGACCATCAAGTTCCTAGAAAAGAAAAAAAATTGAAGGTATAGGATATATCTCATACAACATTTAAAAGAAAAGAAAATCATAACATCTTTGTTGTGTATTTAGCTTCAAAATTGACCGACAATATTTGCAAACAATGATCTATCTAGTGACTTGACCAATCCAGTTGACTTTGTCTCAACAAAAGGGATTCAAACTAGAAAAAGCAAACCAAGATGGTAAATAAAACAACAAATTGTACTCAAAGAAAATAAGCATGTACATAAAAGAAATGTATTTACAAAGCACTGAATCTCAATCAATAATCAACTTGGCTTGACATAGTGCTTAATATGTGAACCATTAGTACTGTAAGAAAATAATTGGCCAACCATATCCTTTAATAAATATGGGTTGATACCAAGGACAGAGGCAATCTTAAATGGACCTAGCCACAATTTTTAAAATTTCGAATGTCTTCCTCTTTCAGCATGAGCAAAATCCCAGAGTAGTACTTTCTCATAAACTTTAAAATCAACAAATTTGATCTTTTTATTAAAATATTACTTGATTGTTTGTTGTCTTCTCTTTAAATTATCTAGAGCATGACTTATTTGTTCTTCTAAATCAATTAAGGTATTCATTTTCTGAGAAATATCAGTAGAATTCAACTCTTCAACTGGCAATGCCAAACATAAAGAGGTAAGTTCTAGTTCAATTGGCATAATATCCTCTTGACCATAAAACAATGGAAATGGGGTGTGGCTTGTACTAGACTTAGTATTAGTATGATCTTCCCAAAGTGAATAAGTGAGAAGTGTATGCTATAAGCGAGACTTATCCTCTATAATCCTTTTCAATATTTTGACTAAATTCTTGTTAGTTGACTCAACCTACCCATTTCCTTGAGGATAATAGGCAAAGGAAGTGAAGTGAATGACACCAAACTTACTAAGAAACTGAGTAAGCTTCGCAAAGATAAAATTTGTCCCATTATCTTAAATGAATTCCATGGGATGACCAAATCGAGAAAAGATATTAGATTCCATAAAAGAAATAACATGTTCATCTTGAGAATGCCTAAGAGGTACAGCTTCAGCCCACTTTGTGAAGTAATATGTATGGTGGGTTAATAGGACCAATGAAATCTAAACCCCATTTATAAAGGGGAAAATCAGGAAGGACGGGATGTAAGGGCATGGCATAGAAATATTCTCTATACCAATGAACTTTTGGCATTTATCACAAGTTCTTACAAATTCATATGAATCTCTAAAAATGGATGGCCAGTAATAACCAATCCTGAGGATTTTAAAAGCAGTGGATTTGGCAACAAAATGACCACCAATATGAACAATAGATGTTGTTGATCCGTGAATCTCATTTAATATTTTTTGCACTATGTTATCATCTATGCATCGTAGCAAGAACCCATCAGCGGAAATTTTAAACAAAGGGTCTCCTAAAATGAGGTACTTAGAAGCTTCAAGATGAAACCTCCTTCGTTGATGAGGGTTCAAATGATCTGGACACCTTTGAAATTGCAAGTAATGAATGAGATTTTTATACCAGGGGTGTTCAAAAAGAGCAATATTTTGGTTTTCAATATAAAATAATGTTGATAGTGGATTATCTTCATCTTCAGAAAGTTCACTCGATTCAAGATGTTGAGCTAAGTGAAGGACTAAGTCATGTCCCTTGATCATTTTGGATGTCATGATTGTCAAGTCATGCTCCTGAATTTTCGCAAGCTAATGTGCAATCTTACCTGGAAGATGTGTTTGTGAAAGTAAAAACTTGACAGCATGTAAAGGGAAATTTCCCTTCGTTTTCTTGATTAGAATGAAATGGAAAAAGAATATATATAGCTTTGACAAGAGCGAAAGCATGCTTCTCAATGTAAGAATATTTGATTTCGTCATCCGATAAGCTCTGACTCAAGTAAGCTACAGGTTTTTCATTATTTTGATCATCATTTTGCATAAGAATTGCATAGATTGCTTCTTCTATAGCATTTGTATATATAATGAAGTCTTTTTCAAAGTTTGGTTTCACCAAAACCAATGCGGAATTGATTTCTTTCTTTATCCTTATGAAATCATTTTCGACATCATATGTCCAAGAGAAAGGATGATCTTATTTTAGCATACCATGGATTGGCTTAACTATGATAGCAAAATCAAGAAAAAACCTTTGGACAAAATTTATAGTGCCCAAAAAAGCTTGAATTTCTTTCTTCAATGTAGGGGCAGGGAGATTTAGGATCGCGGCGACCCTCTCAGGATCTATGCTTATTCCTTAATTAGAAACAATATGACCGAGAAGTTTACCTTGGGTGACACCGAAAATAGACTTCGAAGGATTCAAAGAAATGCCAAATTTTCTACATCACATGAAGAATTTTCGAAGATGATCAAAATGATTTGATCGGGTTTTGGAATAAATTGTTAAATCATCAAGATAAACTTGAATTATATTACCAATTAGATCGTCGAAAGATAACTGCATAGCTCTCTAAAAAGTTGTACCTACATTAGACAAGCCAAATGTCATTCGTTCGTAAGCAAAGGTGCCCCAACAAGTTATAAATGTGGTTTTATATTTATCAATCATATTGACTTTGATTTTATTATAACCAGAAAAATCGTCAAGTAAGGATATCATTTTTTATCTCGCAACTTGGTGTAAGATCATTTCCATGTTAGGAAGTGAAAAGTTGTCTTTTACACTTGCTCTATTTAAAGCACGAAAATCAACACAAAGCCTAATCTTCCCCATTTTCTTCCGGATAGGAACAAGATTCGATACCCATTCAAAATACTTAAGTGGAAATATTATATGAGCGTTTAGAAGTTTTTCCACTTCTTTTCGGATTGTGGCCTAAGTGCGGGATTCACAAGTCTTTGTTTCTGCTTAACTGGATTTTCCCCTTCCTTAATAGGAATGGAATGATGCATAATATTAGGATCAAAACCGCTAATATCCTCATAATACCAGGAAAAAACATCACGAAATTCTTGGAACAAGTCAATGAACTTCTTATTTTCTTCATGAGAACATTGAGCACCTATTTTAATAGTCTTTGGGGATTTAGGGGTTCCAATGTTCATGGGGATGGTATCCCCAACTTTTCTTTTAGACTCTTCTTTATTATTATTTTTTCTTACATCACTTATCGAGAATGAACTCTCAAGAGGAGTTAAGCCTTTAGGAAAGTTTATCGTTTTCAAGAGATGATTTCTTTAGGCTTGTAAGGTTCATTTTGTATGAAGGCACAAATACCTTCGTCATCTGGAAAAACTTGCCAAGATTCTACGTTATCAATAAGATGAGGTCGATAAAAAGTCATAAACGTACAATCTCGTATGTGAGGTAAAAGTTGTCTTGTAGGTGAGGCTGCAAAAACAACTAACCTATCAACCATAGAATTAAGTTCTCTTTTAATATGAGTGATGTTGAAAGATAGTAGATTTGAGATTAATGCCCAAACAACTTGGGTGTATCTTTTAAGTAACTTGTTGTTGGGCTTATAGATTTTACGAACTAAATTCACAACAAGTTCTAAATCGCCAAAAATAGTAAGATGGCCATAGCCTAAATTATAAGTGTTTTCAATGCCTAACAATAAGCCTTCAAACTTAGCAACATTGTTTGTAGAGGAAAATTCTAATATGAAGGAAAATTGTGAACTTTGCCTATAGGAGAGTATAATGTAATACATGTGTCGTTACCTTCGTTTGAACATGAAATGTCAAAGTGAATATGCCACATACCGTCACCATAATCATTTGATTCAAGAAATGTGCCATCTTCATCAACAAAGATCGAATAGACACCCATGTCCTCCTCAACGTAATTTACATTAGTTTGAGGAATGATTTCAATGTAAGGTGAAATATGTCCTTCCCTTAGGACAATAATATTATTTCCATTCTAAGGGATGGATAAATGTGAACCATCTAGTGATAGGTAACCATCGGTTAGGGCTTACCAATCTCTACCCAAAATGATTGAATAGTTACTAACAGGGATATCGATGACTTGTATATTTAGGGTGGTTCCTATTACAGGGTGAGCATAAAGGACTAGACTTATGTCTTTGATCTCACCTATGGTATATTGTTGTTGATTATTATAGGATAGCATACTCCTCGTGTTTTCATTGGTACAAGAGAGGCTTAGCACTTCCATAATAATTTTGGACATAATGCTCGGACCAGACCCACCATCTATAGACCCACCATCTATCAGGAAACACTGAGCTATTTTATCCATAATTTTTACAAAAATATAGAAAAGGGGTTTTTTTTACAAGGTTTCTAAAATTATTTACACCTATTCTATTTACATTTGACTCATCTCCATCATAATTTTTAGTCAAATTAGCTACTAAGTTTTTCCTTCCATAAAAATTTTAGTATCTTGTTGTTATTGCGAGATGGAAACCATGTCCAAAAGAGAAGCATCTTCCTTAATACTAGCTAACTAATTGAGAATATTATATTTGGATGGATGAAAAGGAGTTGAAACTCCTTGATTGTTCGAAGACCTGTCAACCTGGGGGTTTGCATCTTGGGATGATGAGCTGGGACAAAAAGTGGTTCAAGAATATTCAACTTTACTCTTATTAGTGTAAGCTTTATTTCTAGTGTTTATTACCATGACATCATCCTATGGATCCCAATCCAAGACAACAATAGTAGCATCAAGTGTTTTTCTAAAGATTCCATCTCTAGCGTTTCTTTTTACCTCATAGGTCATTTCATCATGATTTTCTTCGCAAAAATTGCACCAAGCATGAGACATTACCTGTGGAGCCCAATCCAAGACAACAATAGTAGCATCAAGTGTTTTTCCAAATATTCAATCTCTAGTGTTTCTTTTTACCTCATAGGTCATTTCATCATGATTTTCTTCACAAAAATTGCACCAAGCACGAGACATTATAGATTTTGGTTGGAAGATATTATCATTTGGGTTCCTTAAGAATGCATGGGAAGAAGACTCAACAAGAATGGAAATTCCTCTTTTCTCATAAGAAATCATCTTTTTATTCATGTCTTGCATAAGTTGCAAGACCGCTAACATATCGATTTGTATTACATAATATCCTTTGGGGAGACCAATTCTTTCCAGTGATTCTTCATACTCAAGACACATATGAAGTGAAGATTTGAGATTGTTTATAGCCTTTTCTTCCAATCTTTGACGATAGGAAGAGGGTAAAGTATTGTAATAGTGTATGAACGTCGCTTGGTTCTAGGGGCGGATCAGTTCAAGAATTTGAATAATGTGTCTCAAATATTTGAATCTTGTTATCTGAATTCAATAAGACCCTTTATCAGAAATTTATTTCCTCTCTCTCTCTCTCTCTCTCTCTCTCTCTCTCTCTGATCAGCTTTTATCTTCCTCAATATAAGTTCTAGTAGTTTCAAACTACCTTTAGTTAATTCATAATTGACTTAATATTAGTTAGGGACATTAATAATAATAATCATAGGTAAAAGGTTTATTAAATAATAACTAATAGGTGGGACCCCTAATCCTTTTAGTCCTTTTAAGTTTTATTTCCTGCTTGTTGCTCCATAATTTATTTAAATAATAAATCATGCCACCTTATAAATATGCACAAACAATCACTTTTATCAACCCCTTGTATCTCCTAAAATAATCCACACACACACATATATATATAATGTATTTTTCACCATGAAAAGAAATTATTGATTGGATATCCAAAAATGAAGATAATAGTATCAAGTTGTCCCAAAAATCAAAACATAAACAAAATGTTCACCACCAAACATAAAATATCAAAAGCCATATTTATTGTTTGAAGCAGTCTGCCTCTTTTCATTGCTTGTTTCCCTTTCTGGTTTGTTTGTCGAATGAGCATCCTCAGTGAGTGGCTGATTAGATGAATGAGGATGAACCTCACTAAGATTTGGAGAAGGTTAATTGATTTTTTGGGCATGTGAGATGACTGACTTATAGGAATCATTTGATGACTTAGAATGAGTGATCACTTTTTTACCCTTGCTTGACATATGCTCATGGATGGTTATCTTGAGTCTTTTGCTTGCATGAGAGGATTAAACAGGGGATGCAACATGATCAATCTATTGGGCATGTTGGTTGAGTGGAGGTGGAGGTGAAAATGGCAATGAAACTGTGGACCAACCATCATGATGAACTATAGGGGAATGAACAATATCATGACATCCATCATTGATATGAACCTTTGGATGGAGGGACACATGAGTTGGAACATAACATTACAAAAAATCGTGTGGGGTTGGAAAGGAGGCCTTTCTGGTCTAGGGTACAACTAAAACCCTCCTTGTCCCTCTAAGTTAAAAAACCTAGCTTGGAATAGCTAATTTAACTCTTGAGGATTGGCATCAAAATGAATAGAAAATCTAGGTCTCATGTTTCCTCTTTGCCAAAAAGTGTTTTTGCCTCTTCCCCCAAATCTTCCAGGGCTTCCTCTAATAAAGAAACTCATTGTCTGAAAGCAAACGTAAATCAGAATATGAAACAAAAAAGACTAATCAACCATCAATTTACTTGTCTAAAGATAAATTTAAAATATTGGCTGTTATCATTCCACACACTAGCATGCATGCAATCAATCCATTACTCTACTTGTATTAATTATAGTCATTCTGCCAACTTAGATCCACAACTGTCATTATCTAGAATAGGGGTTTTTAATGAAATATGGGATGTGATTGTGTTTGTAATGAATGAAAGGTGTAATGCATGAAAGGGGAACAATGGTTATTGTTCTAAATAAGATCAATTCTTAATCTAAGATCACTTTTATAATTATATCACCATCTTCACTCAACTATTTATTTCATTAATATTGTTCATTGTTCCTCTTCAAAATCTCCTCTTAACCATTTTTCCAAATGATAGGGCTTCTATACAATCACATTTTCTTTTTTAAAAGAGAACATGGAAATAAAAATGATTTTGGAAAGAATGAGGGCATATAATTTGCGTAAAGTGAAATTATAGACAAGAAATGAAAGTGATCAATGTTCTTTCTATAGACAATTTATCAACCACCAATCATCAACTAGTGTAAACAATTCCAAGCCTCAAAATATAACCATGTACCTTTGCCTATTGATTTTTTTATAGTCCAATTCATTAATCAAATGTATTAACAACATTATAAAACTCCTCCTTATAAGTTCATGTAAGACCATATCCAAAATCTTAAAATATATCCATTTAAACTTTGTTTTAATGAAATGCTTTATCCATAGCATTCATCACAACAATAGAATGAATCCAATCAAACATCAACCCAATAGGGAACAAGCTAAATTTACCATGCTTTTTGAATCACCCTGAATATATATTCCAATCAAATCTAGGTTAATTATAAGCTACATACCTTTTTAAACCCTAATTTTGAGACTATCTTGCTGGCCAACCTTCCACTTGAGGTAACTCTGAAATTTTGACCCCTATGAGTCTAAAATTTTGTCTTGTATTGGCTTGATATGTCCTCTCTATAATTCCATAGGACTGACCAAATTCTAGACTGCCAAGAAAAAGTTATGGTAACTTTCCTAAAACTTGTTGGTTTTTGTCCCTTCAAGGGAGAGAACTTGTATGGCATGCCATGTGTCCAATGTTTTTGATCTACTTCTAAAATTTCGACCTAAAACACTATGGTCCATCTTCTTTCCAATGCAATTGGTGGCACTCAATTTGGATATTTATATAATCAAATATGATTGTTTTACCAAGAACACTTGTTTGTGACTAGTTAAAAATCCTAACTTTCACGGCATGTAACTTGAAAAGTATAGCAAATTAAAATTTGAAATTTCTACCACATGTACTTCGCTATGTATCTACAGTCAACTGAAAATTTCACAGTTTGAAACATACCTAGAAAAAAGTTATAGAGAAAATGGTAGGATGACTTGTTTTGAAGAATTCAACAAAGGATCATATGCTCTAAAACCAAAAGTTATGAACCATATTCCCCAAATGGCATAAAAATAGAAAGAAGAAATAACTCCACAACTTTAGAATGATAAAGAGTCAGTGAATAAGAAGCCACTTCTAGGGGGAAACCTCATTTTACAATATATCCAATGCATAAGACAAGATGTCTATATAAATGAATATCATTTATTGTAAATAGGAGATAAAGTGAGTATGATGTAAGTATTTTCCACTAAGTCGGTCTAACCATAACTAATATACTAATAATGAATGAGGGTTAGGTCCTTAACAACAGATACAAGCTATATATGACTATGTTATAGGATCCCCCCAACAAGAAGTACTGCAAAACATAAACCCCTTGTCATAGGTCCCACCCAAGAAGGAATCCCATCATGGATACTAAGCTTCCACACTTGGAAATCATCAAGACAGATGGGACTTGTTATCCCCTATCCTTGGGATAACTAAGGAGATTATGTCTCGAGGCCCACAGGTCCTATACATGGAGTTTCGAGAGCCATACGACCTAACCATGGCCCTGGAGGGTCCATCTTTTATTCAGTGTGGTCTGTCTATCAGCAGCAACAACATCCATCCCACCTCCCTGGTCCTAAAGTAACAATGGGTCTTCCTCCATGAGGTAATGAGTCTGGGTATCATGGTATGTGTCACTCTCATTTTCAAAGCATTTGAAAAATTTTCACTGAACTCTCCTTGATTTCATAACGTTTTCTTGGAAAATATGCTCTCTAACTTGTTCATACCTGGGGGGTGACAGAATGGCCTAGTAAGATGGTTCCCTTTAGGATGAGTTTCCACTGGGTGGGTCTATGAAAGGTCATTCTCCATTCCTTCCATACTTACCATTTTTCATCATTATCCCTCTCATCTTCCCCTACCTTGGTTCGGGCATTGGGTTTTCCACACTAGGAAGGGTTCTACCTTGCCTTGTGGGAAGGGGATAAAGGCCCAAAGGGTAAAAGTAGCTCGCAAGAGTTAAAAGTCAAAATAAAACCTTTGATATGCTTCGCCCAGGGATTCCCGAGAAAAATAAAAGGATTCTTAGTAAGAAAATGGGACCCGTAAGATAAAATAAAACTCAAGGTCTAGTTGGTGGATGGGAGGTCTCGTCATGAGCCAGCCTATTAGGTCCATGTGCATGTAGCGGTATGACACTACCATCTATCTGGTCACCAAAATAGGGTAGTAGATCTTGGAGGCATATCCAAGAGAAAGGGGGTCTCATCCTTCTCATTTCCGTGAAGTACTTGTGGGTAACGCTATCACCTCTAGTCACCACGCCAGGATAGTGTCCCCCAACTTTTCCCTTGAAAAGAAAAAGAAATAATACTAAGAATAAAAGGCATCGAATGGGCTAGGAAACAATGGCATCCATGATAAGGTGCAACTCGCCCTCTACAAAGGCACCCACAGGAAATACCTACATTTCCCTGTTATCACTGCACCCTCTCCCCAAACACTTCCCCTACACCATTTCACACACTTACATGACCTAGATTGGATCTCACCTGGGAAACACCCCAAACTTGAGGATTATTATCCCAATAGGACATCATGGTACCCTCTCCAAACTTGACATGTTAAACTCCATAACGTCTTTGAGAATTTGTCTAGGTAAAGGGGGGCTTGATGCACATGTTTGGGTGATTTGATTATTAGATGTGATTGGCATTGCTATGATCCCTGTGACTTATGAGCCCATGGAGGGTGTACTTGTTGTTGATGCAGAACTATGCCCGGTGGACAGGTACATATGGGGATATGATTAGCTCAGACCTCCATGGGGCTGAAATCCCACATATGGATGTTGTGACCCCAACTAGGGGCAGAGAGATGTCAGAGACTTGCACCAAGGAAGAGGAAGGATGTTACACTAGAGACACTTTGGCATACCTAGACCCAGGGGTCCTTTCTCTTCCACCTAGACGTTGGCCTTGGGAGGCCCATGACGTCATCATTGTGACCCTAGATGTCACTCAGCATCAGGATTGGCATTATGGAAGCAGTCGTGTGCTAATTGGAATGTGTGGCATCATCTAGAGGCTTGGAAAGCCTAAAATTTTGCATATGAGGCCCAATGTTTCACCCAGGAGGTTCAACGTCACCCTAGAAGGGCATCGACGTCACCTCTAAAGACGATTTTAGAGTTTAATTATTTTAATTTGTGTAAAAACTGGATTTTTCATGTAATTTGGCCATGTCGATCTTTTGATGACCTAGAATTAATTAAAGGTCATAATTATTGTATAAATAGAAAGATAAAACTCTCATTTTTTCACGATACACTCATCACACAAGTGGTGTTCTGAAATTCAACCCTCTTTAAGGGTTATTGGTTGAAATCTAGTGGTGCGCACTTCTTGGAGGAGGCAATTCTTGGTGTATTTTGGCAAATTTTCATGTGGAGGATCTTCAACTAGGGTTTATGCTTGATTATTCTTGGTGAAGTGGAAAATCTGCATTTATTTATTGTGAATGAATTATTATGGTTAATTTACTTGTTTCATGTCCAAGATTATGAAATTGAATTCTTGAAACTCTAGGAGAAAGACATATGTTACTATCTTTTTCTCTATAGTCTTCCACTTGCTAGAATTTCTTGAAAGGGACCTATCTAGAAGTAGATACTAGAGCCCTACCATTGTAGCACCCTAGTAACCCTACTTCCTTTCCCATTGCATATTTTATTTCAATTTGTCTAAGGAAAAGAGAAAGAGAAATCGTTAGGGCCTAACTTTTGTTACTTTCTAGCAATTTTCTAGTAGTTGGATTTTTGAGACCTTGGGCTACCAACACTTCTCTCATTCTCTCCATCCCCTTTGACTAAAAATTATCATTGTTATTTTCATCTAAGAGTTGTTGCTTCAATCATTGAATCCATTGCCCTAGAAAGGCATTAGTCTACCATTTACAAGTGTCGATTGATCAAACAATTTTCAGAACCTCTTCTCTTGAACACCCACTAACTTCTAATAACCTTAGATTAGCCTAAATCATTAACCTACTTCTTGTTGTTTCAAAAGATTGCTACATCCATATAGCAGCAGAAAATTAACCTTAAAGGTGACATATTATGCTAGCTAGATGTTGCTAAAACTGCTTGCGATTATTTGTTATCAAATTGCCTAGTTAAAGTTATTATTTCAAGTCTTTATTCAAGAATTTTAGAGCATAAATCTTGTGGTTGCAAATTTCTTATTGTTGTTATAAACTATTACACTGCTGCAATTTTATATCAGCCAGTATATTTCTTAAGAGTTCATTTTCTTATGAAGCACTAACATCATTTTGGTACTTGGAAAGTGCCCATTTTTGCCTTGTTGTCTTGTTTTGGGAAAGTACACAATATTATTTATTTGTTTCATCTTCAATAAGACTTAAAGTACCTTTTAAACTTGAGTGATCTATGAGAGGGGAAGGATTTCCTTGTGTCATTTTCCTTAGCCTTCTCAAACCCCCAGGTCACTGGGGACGTCTCCCTTGGGATATTGCAACATACTCCTAAATAGAAAGGGATTTCCTATTAAGGTGACAGTGATAGGTTATTCCCAGTTACGCCAATTTTGTATCCACTTGTCTTAGCATTTTGGGAAAGCACGAATTGTGCGATAACATTTTGGCACCATTGTCCGGGAACACTGAGTCAATATTCCTCAAGAGGAGACTTTTTCCATAAGTCGTTTCCCAAAAGCGTTTATCTTACAAAGCTTACCTAGTGACTCCACTAAGGGTGATCCCCTCATCCCTTTGATAGTTTCAAGAAAATTATCTGGCGACTCCACAAACCTCATGGAGGTATACCAATCCTCCCAAGTCCTTTAGAAGAAAACCTCCATGAAACTCTCCTGCAGTGAAATCATTGTTTGGAGGCAGTCTTCCTTTAAACACAATGTCTAACGCAGGGACTCATACTATTAATCCAAACCAAGATAGTAACCAAAAACAATGGTCATCCAAGATTTTCAAACCATTAGACATGAAAAACATACAAGGATACCCTAGGAAAATGCCCCCTAGGTATGAGAAATGGTTACCTAAATTCACTAGTAATGATGTAGTCAGTGTTGAGGATCATATCAACAACTTCTTGTCCTTGTTTCAACTTCATCCCATTAGTGATGATGTTGAAGATTTAGCTATGAAATTTTTTATGCTACCCTCTATGATGGCACTAGATGATGGTACAATAGTCTCCTTGATGCTAGTATTAAAACCATGGATAAGTTGGAGAAAGTGTTCCTCAAATGATGGAGTGTCAAGGAAGATCCCAGCATGTTGTTAATAAGGCTAAATAACATCACAAAACAAGAGAATGAAACTGTTAGGGAATTTCATGATAAATTTGAAAGATTGGTGCAAAAGATCCTGGTGAGCCATCACCCTTCAAACAATTTCCTTCTCTTTCTTTACACTAAATCCTTTACAGGATAGATGGGCTTTTTCCTCAGAGATAAAGCCCCTAAAATAATCCAAGAGGCCCAATAGGTGGCTACAAGAATTGAAAACAATCTATTATCATCCAGAGTTGAACCTTTCTCTGCCCCAAGAGTCAAAATAGATGTTAAACCTAAAATAGTCCATAATGTTGAGCCTACCTCATATATTGGCACTAGCTTGGAAAAGCCACAGTTGACTGTAGATGGAATGGTAAAAACCCAAGAATTAATGATGAATGGGATTGTCAACTTGGAAAGATCTCAACAACAAGCTCCTAGGGCTCCTTACAAAGGGAAATTCTAGAAAGGGACTCAAGTTTTCAGACCAAAAAATGATCAAGAAGTCCCTAATAATTTAGCTCCCGCAAACATGGTAGATGAAAACCCTTGGTGCTTGCAGTGTAGAGACTCACATTAGGAGCATGAATGTCCCCTAAACAATGGTGAACATGAGCAAGTGAATATTATCGATCATACCATTGAGGGTCCTCAATGTTTCCTTAATGTCACACTTGAAGAACATCAAGAAGGCATAAAGGAAGCAACAAGGAAGGCTAGGATGGAGGTGATAAATAGTATTGATCAAGAGTCGAGAGAAAAGTTAAAGAAACAAGAATTCCAAGTGTATACTAGGAAAAACGAATGAACCAACCTCTATCTACTGGACCTATAACTTCACAACCAAGACGTCCACCTATGAACATACTTCTTCCTAAAAATACTCCCAAAACAGACAAGGCTGATTTGAATTTCGACTTTGAAGGTGCATTGGCAAAAATGCACGTAACCATTCCATTAAGGGAAGTCATCTAGGTTCCATCTGTAAAAGAAAGGTTCAAAAATTTATTCAAAGTATCATATGAGCCAATGGACCCTCCTATCATGTTACAAGAAGACCATTTTAGGGTTCAGTATGATGGGCACCCACCTTTCTTCATGACATTATTAGTTAATAACAAATGTAATAACAATTTTATGCTTGATTTGGGAGCAGGTGCTAACATGATGTCTTTGAAGTTCATGGAGAAAATAGGCCTAAAGGCCACATGGCCTTATAGGAATGTGTGTGGTTTTGAATCCAGGCCCATACTCATTCATGGGGTAGTCGAAAATGTTAAAGTATGCCTTGGTAAATATCCCGAGAGAGTGATCCACATGGATATTGTGGTCGTGGATGTCCTCGATGTATGGGGGATGGTTTTGTCCAGGAAGTTTGTTGCAATGTTGGGAGGTACATTAGAAAATAATCTAACTTACATCAATTTGCCTATGAAGGATGAGACAATAGACTACCTCCCAAACATGCCAATGGCCAAGGTCCATGTGCAATAAATTGACAATGATGTTGAAGCTAGTGAAACACATGAGCCAATCAAGGAAAACATTCCTGTATTTTCTCCGAAGGATTTGCCTTTCGCTTCAGAGGAAGATTTTGATAAAATACAATGGCCAAAGAAGGAAGAATATCAACAACTCCTACAAAAATACAAGGACAAAGAAGTTGGGACTGCCAAGCTATTAAAGAAAGGAGATGATGATATACTGATCAGAGCAACCCAACAAGAAGTCTTCATAGCTAAATCCCACTCTCCTCCCTCAAAACAATATACTAGAGTTATACAAGAAACATCCAAGTTCAAAGAAAAGGATTATCAAGAGGAAGATATAGTCTGGATGTGGGATACAGAAAAGGGAGAGCCTACTAATGTTAAGGGGAATGCACAGTTTTGGCTTGGACCTTCTAGAGTCGGAATGAAGTTAATCAATGATGCCTACTATCTATCCACGTTGGAAGGAAGAAGACGTCCATTACTAGTTAGTGGACACCTCCTTAAACTCCATCATGGGGAAAAGACTTGACATCACAGGTGAGTACAGGTAAGTTAGGTGGGAATTTTCATTCATTGTATATACCAACTGCATATCATGCTAGAGTAGTATAGTTGTAGTTTCATTTTCATTTGTATATATATGCATGTTTATTTTATAACATTATATCATATATGAGTGACCAAGATTTAGGAGCAGAACGAACTGATTAACAAACTGAATACAATAACACAAAGATAGGAAGAATAACACAAATATTCAGTGAACAATATCTTCTATTAAGTAATGAAATAGGTTGAAACTGTAAAACTGCAGAACTGAAACTTGCTCGAATGGTGGTAGATATTTCTGAGAAGAAATGTGGTTGCTACACGCATTTGTCTGAGCAAAATGGATTAGAATGAGTCTCCATAGGCCCTTTTCATATTACTCTTGAATGCCAAAACCCTAGACATCCAAAAACCTAACCCTAGAAGGTGAAACGCCAAAAGTCATGTGGGCCCTATGGATAAGTTGGTGTAATTTGGTACCTCAACTTCCTAGGGTCATAACTTTTTCATCCAACCTTCGTTTTAGGCATGTGATAGCCCATTGGAAAGGTCTTTCAGAGAGATACACATTCCATCATCATACTCTGAATCCATCTACAATATTACTATGGAGAGACAAAAAAAAACAATGTTTAGGGCCCCAAAACAACCCTGAAATTACAGCAAGATGTGATGACATGAAAACATACAAAATAAGTCAGTTGGATTAGGCAAGAGGCCACCCGTATCCACCTGGAGAATGTGTGAGGCTTCAGACAACCCCATAAGTGTAGAACTCACAATTATAAAGCAGTACAGAAAGACATGTTGAACAAAAACAGACACGAGGAGCTAGTTGGAATAGGTAGGTGGCCACCAATATCCACCTAGATCAATCCTCCCCCCTTAGGAAGAAATGGTATCCATTGCGTTGATTTCCCCCATCAGGTGAGGAAACTTCTGCTCAATTTGGCCCCGGGTGAGCCACTTTCCTTAGTGTAGGAGTTTCCCTGCCTTGACAACCCGATAATGTTGGATCCACTGATGTTGAGTGCCCTTGACCTGTGTGTCCACAATCTGATCGGTGGATGCTTGTTCCATGCAGTCAGGGTTGAGCTTTGTTGTTGTCAGTTGTTCAGAGATCTCAGAGGTGTCCAATAATGGTGGAAAATATGGTTGAATGAGGTCCACATTGAATATTGGATGCAGACCAAGGAAGGGTGGAGTGTTGAGCTCAAAATAATTTCTACCCACATCCTTGGTGATAGTGTAAGGCCCATAACGAAGTGGCCGAAGTTTCTGATGGGGCCCGATGAGACGCTCCTTCTACAAATGTAACCAAACTTTGTCACCAACCTGAAACGGGTGTGGTACCCTATGTTTATCATGGCGTTGCTTGTACTTAGCATTGGATTTTTGCAAAATCTCCTGTACTTGTTGGCGGATGTGTTGAATCCTCTCAATGAATCTGGTGGCTTTGTTGATCGCAAATTGATCAGGGGAAGAATCTGTATGTGCGGTGGCAAGAGGAAGTGCAACATCAATGGGTCCCAAGGGTTGGAATCCCATACCCACCTGAAATGGGCTATGGTCAGTGGAACTATGGAGAGCCATGTTGTAGTTGTGTTGGACATATGGGAGACTCTTGTCCCATGTACGGGGATGCTTAGAATTGTACATGCGCAGGATGTGCATAATCATCTGATTGACGACCTCGATTTGGCCATCAGTTTGGGGGTGGAAAGAAGTGGATTTTGTGAGCTTGGTGTCCAACAGAGACCAGAGACTTGACCAAAAGGTGTTTGAGAAACATGTTGTCTCGGTCGGAGATGATGGTCTGTGGTATCTCAAAGTGAACCCAAACTCGTTCAAAGAAGAGCTTGGTAATATTTGTCGTTGTGACATTCTTCTTACAGGTTGTGAGGATGGCCATTTTCGAAAACCGATCAATGACCACAAACATGCAGTCATTTCCATGCTTGGTGGATGGAAAACCAGACATGTAATCCATCGAGATGGATTCCCACGGCTTCTTAGAAATAGAAAGAGGGGTGTATAGGAAGAGGGGTGTATAAGTCGTGCTTCTTGATGGTCGGCTTGGAAATTGCACAAGGAGTGCAAGATCTGATATATTTGTTGACGTCCTGTCGAAGTTTTGGCCAATAAAAATGTTTCTGAAGAACGGCCACAGTTTTCTCTATGCCAAAATGTCCTTCCACCCAAATGTAGTGGGCTTCCCAAATCAACTTTGCACACTCGCTTGTAGGAACACAGAGATGGCCCAGGTGGCATAAGAGTCTGTCCTGAATGTGAAAATCAATGACAGTGGCGCATGTACCCAAAAGTTGATATGTGGTGGCGAAGTCTAGATCTTGCTGGTAAATTTGGGGCCACTTTGATGTTTCATGTCCACAGGAATGGAGCACAGTGGTAAGTCCAGCCACAGGAGGCTGACCGAGGCAGTCAGCGAGACGATTGGAGATACATGTCTTATACTTGATGTTGAGATGGAACTGCTGCAAGTAGGTGGACCACTTTTGATGGCGGTCGTTTTGCAATTTCTCATGTGTTTGTATGAACTGCAGAGGCTTGTGATCAGTGTGTATGATCGTCTCTTTCCCCATAATGTAATGTTTCCATTGACAGAAGGCTTGTACAATGGAATACATTTCCTTGTCATAGGTGGGGCATTTCCGGAAAATATCGGAGAGTGTCTCACTATGGTATGCCATCGGATGCCCATGTTGAGTGATAACTACGACCACAACATAGTCAGATGCATCAGTCTCAATATCGAATGGTTGTTGTAGATCGGGCAAGGCGAGTACTAGAGTTGAGCACAAACGATGCTTCAGATATTCGAATGCTCGTTGTTGCTCCTTCCCCCACACAAACTTGGCCCTACCACCACCCTTGTTCATCTGGCTGAGGGCCCAGGCAATATGGGAGAATCCCAACACGAACTGTTGGTAAACATTGCCGAGTCCTAAGAAGCTATGAAGCTTGGTCAGTGTGGTCAAGGTTGGTCAGTCACGGATGACTTAGATCTTAGATGGATCAACATGTACCCCATGCTCATCAACAATGTAGCCCAGGTATTGGACCTTGTTCATGCCAAAAGAGCATTTTTCCAAGTTGGCATAAAGCTTGTGTTGTCACAAAGTGCTCAAAACCTGTTGAATATGCCGCATGTGCTCCTCCCACGTTCTGTTGAAGATGAGGATGTCATCCAAATATACTACCACAAAAGAGTTGATGAAGGGTCTCAATACATCGTCCATCAACCTCATGAAAGTGGTTGGTGCATTTGTTAAGCCAAAGGGCATGACTAGCCATTCGTAGAGACCTTCTTTAGACTTGAAGGCGGTCTTTGAGACATCAGTTGGTTCGATGGGAACCTGATGGTAGCCAGAATTCAGGTCAATATTTTTGAAGAAATTTCCCCCCTTGAGTTGTTCAAGAAGTTCATCGATCCTGGGAGTGGGGTAGTGGTTTCGGACTGTGATTTTTTTTAAGGCTCTGTAATCAATGCAGAGTCGCCAAGTCTCGTACTTCTTCTACACCAGTACAATCGAGCTTCCGCAAGGGGAGGAGTTGGGTCTGATGTGCCCCTTTTGAAGAAGCTCTGTGATCTGATGCTTGATTTCGTCATTCTCCATCAATGAGCACCGATAGACTGGTCCATTAGGTAGAGGTGCGCTTGGGGTCAGATCAATTGGATGCTTGACTTGGTAGTGTGTCGGTACCCCTGTAGGTGAGACGAAGATGTCTCTGTATTCTTCCACGATCTTGTCCACTTTCTTTTGATGCAAAGAGAGGTGTTGTGTAGAGGCCACAGATGTGGCGACGACCTTCTGCTTACTGTGAGCACGAGTCACAAAGAAGACGAACTTCCCGGTCTGTGAAATGACCTTACTGCATTGCTTAGAAAATATTAAAGAAATAGCAGTAGGCGGTGCCACCTCTAGGATCCTGTACAATTGTCTTCTCAAAGTAATAATAACACTGCGGGGTATAGACTCATACACAACATGACGCTTCCAGAAATATGGTTGTCCTAAAAGAACATCACAAACTTCAAGGGGAGAAATATCAAACAGTACCTAATATTTGAAAGGATTGATGTCGTAGGGAAGATGGCATTGTTGGTTGACACGGAGATCTATTCCTTGACGAAGCCAATTGATGGTGTAGGGTTGTAGGTGTGGTGTTGTTGGCAGGTTCAACCGCTTGACGACCTCTGCTGAAATCAAGTTCTTCTTACTACCATTGTCGACAATGAAGTGAAACGGAGCCCCCTTGACCCACATATGCAAGTGAAAGAGGAATTCCCCTTCCTCTGGTTCTTCTGGTTCGCTTGGCTGGACTTTGGTGGTAACGATCATGGCACTGGGTCCAACATCGATAATCCACTCCCCTCCTCCATGATTTGACTCGGAATCAAAATCGACCTCTAACTTGGAAGCCTTCAACTCAACCATGAGGGACTTCTTGGAGCGGCATTCGTCGGTGTTATGCCAAGGAATTTTATGGTACTCAAACCATTTTCCTGTGTCCTGCTTCGTCTTCTCGTTTCCCTTCTTGTGTTGTGGCTTGGACAGATTGTCTTGAGGGAGGCCATCGCAACTTGGTCCCATGCTGTATGGGTTGGGGTTTCCTTTTCCCTACTTCGGCTGTGAGGGGTTTGCAGATCCAAACTCTCATCGTTTCTGCTTAAATTTCTC
This sequence comes from Picea engelmannii, assembly GCA_009831015.1. NCBI lineage: Eukaryota > Viridiplantae > Streptophyta > Pinopsida > Pinales > Pinaceae > Picea > Picea engelmannii. Next base: position 1,684,659 of record ML777554.1, on the reverse strand, counting down.
CTCGATCTTGACAGTGTATCTATAAGTTGTGCCCAATGAAGCAATGTCCAGGAACTCCATTTATATTTGAATGTATCTATAAAAACAGTCGCGGTATTTTAGCACCATATGACGCTCGGAATATTTGATACCCAATTTGGTGTTAAGGGTATGGAAAATATTGGTGAAGTTTGGTATTGTCTAGTCCCTTTCTTGATGTAGGGTGGTCCATCTAGTGTATTGGTCCTCGTAGCTTCCAACAGGGTAGTATTGTTCTTTAATGGTGTCCTAGAAGGAATCCCATATAGGGGCCACCACAAAAATTGCAAATTCCTCCACAGTCCTTTTCTCAGAGTAAGTATCCCACCAGTCTTTAACATGGGGAACGACCTTGAGGAGTGCAAAAGTGATCTTTTCCCGATCGAAAAAATTGTGGACTGAAAAATATCCTTCAAGCAAATTCAACCATTTATTTATAACATCTACATCTATCAGTCCTTCAAATAATGGAATATCAAAATTTACATGTACCTTTAAGGGGGTTGCATGGCCTCCTCATGAAGATGCTTCTCTCGTGGGCAACCATTGAAGGATCTGTGCGAAGTTGTCCATCATTTCATTCATTTGTCACGCGAGGGCTTCCTCGAGAAACATTTTAATAGGATCCCCTTCTCCATAATCTTTCTTTTCGTCTCCCATGGGTTGTTGTCGAGCTCAGTGCGACTGATCTGGTAATGGCTCGATTGGTTCAAGTCCCAACTTCTTGTACCCAGACCTTATCGAGGACATGCACGAAGAAAAATAAATGAAGAGCAGATCACTTTGATACCATTGATCCGGATTTAGGAGAGGAACAAATTGATTAACAGACTGAATACAATAACACAGAGAAAGGAAGAAGAACACAAATATTCAATGAACAATATCTTCTATTAAATAATGAAATAGGCTGAAACTTTAAAACTGTAGAACTAAAACTTGCTCGAATGGTGGTAGCTATCTTTGAGAAGAGATGTGGATTCTATGTGCAACTATCTGAGCAGAATGGATTACAATGAGGCTCCATAGGCCCTTTTCATATTACTCTTGAATGTCAAAACCCTAGACATCCAAAACCCTAACCCTAGAAGGTGAAACGCCAAAAGTCACGTGGGCCCTATGGGTAAGTTGGTGTAATTTGGTACCTCAACTTCCTAGGGTCATAACGTTTGCATACGACCTCTGTTTTAGGTGTGTGATAGCCCATTGGAAAGGTCTTTCAGAGAAATACACATTTTGCAGTCAGACTTTGACTTTGTCTACAGTCTGACTGTGGCGAGCCAAAAAAACAATGTTTAGGGACCCAAAACAACCCTGAAAGTACAACAAGATGTGATGACATGAAAACATACAAAATAAGCCAGTTGGATTAGGCGAGAGGCCACTTCTATCCACCTGGAGAATGTGTGAGGCTTCAGACAGCCCCGAAAGTGTAGAACTCACAATTATAAAGTAGTACAAAAAGACGTGCTGAAAAAAAACGGACACGAGGAGCCAGTTGGAATAGGTGGGTTGCCAGCAATATCCATCTGGATCAATGAGCGAGGGGTGATATCACCACCCTAAAGATTACTAATTCATTTTGTTGAGATCTAGTAGATACAGTTCATGCCAGAGATGTTGAGGTTGTCATGTGCTCTACGGTGATCAGATGTCCCCGAGTTGGAGCCAGATGTTATCCCCTATCGTAGGGATAACTAAGGAGATTATGTCTTGAGGCCCACAGGTCCTAGACATGGAGTGTTGAGAGCCAGACGACCTGATCTTGGCCCTGGAGGGTCAATCTTTTCTTCAGTGCAGCCCGACTATCAACAGCAGCAGCATCCATCCCACCTACCTAGTCCTGAAGTAGCACTGGGTCTTGCTCCATGAGGTAAGGAGTTTGGGTATCATGTTATGTGTCACTCTGATTTTTGAAGAACTTGAATATGTCGCACTGAAATCTCCTTTATTTCATAACGTTCGCTTAGAAATTATGCTCTCTAACGTGTTCATACCTAGGGGCATGACAGAGTGCCCTAGTAAGTTGGTTCCCTTTAAGATGATTTGCCACTAGGTGGGTCTATGAAAGGTCATCATCCATTCCTTCCATACTTACCATTTTTCAGCATTATCCCTCTAATCTTCCCCTACCTTGGTTCGGGCATTGGTTTTTCCACAATAGGAAGGGTTGTGCCTTGCCTTGTGGGAAGAAGGGACTAAAGGCGCAGAGGGTAAAAGTAGTTGGTATTGTCTGGTCCCTTTCTTGATGTAAGGTGGTCCATCTGGTGTACTGGTCCTCGTAGCTTCCAACATGGTAGTATTGTTCTTGAATGGCGTCCCGGAAGGAATCCCATGTAGGGGCCACCACAAAAATTGCAGATTCCTCCACGACCCTTTACTCAGAGTAAGTATCCCACCAGTCTTTAACATGGGGAATGGCCTTGAGGAGTGCAAAAGTGATATTTTCCTGATCAGAAAAATTGTGGACCGAAAAATGTCCTTCGAGCATATTCAACCATTTATCTACAACATCTGCATCTATCAGTCCTTCAAATAATGGAATATCAAAATTTACATGTACCTTGAAGAGGGTTGCATGGCCTCCTAATGAAGATGCTTCTCCCGTGAGCAACCGTCGAAGGATCTGTGTGAAGTTGTCAATCATTTCGTTCCTTTGTCGAGCGAGGGCTTCCTTGAGCACCATTTTAATAGGATCTCTTGTTCCATCATCTTTCTTTTCGTCTCCTATGGGTTGTTGTCGGGCTCGGCGCAACCGATTTGGTAATGGCTCGATTGGTTCGAGTCCCAACTTCTTGTACCCAGACCTTGTCGGGGACATGCACGAAGAAAAATAAATGAAGAGTAGACCGTTATGATACCACTGATGCAGATTTAGGAGCGGAACGAACTAATTAACAGACTAAATAAATTAACACGGAGATAGGAAGAATAACACAAATATTCAGTGAACAATATCTTCTATTAAATAATGAAATAGGTTGAAACTGTAAAACTGCAGAACTGAAACTTGCTTGAATGGTGGTAGCTATCTTTGAGAAGAGATGTGGTTGCTACACGCATCCATCTGAGAAGAATGGATTACAATGAGGCTCCATAAGCCCTTTTCATATTACACTTGAATGCAAAAACCCTAGACATCCAAAAACCTAACCCTAGAAGGTGAAACGCCAAAAGTCATGTGGGCCCTATGGGTAAGATGGTGTAATTTGGTACCTCAACTTCCTAGGGTCATAACTTTTGCATACGACCTCCGTTTCAGGCACGTGATAGCCCATTGGAAAGGTCTTTCAGATAAATACACATTATGTCGTTAGACTTTGACTATGTCTATAGTCTGATTGTGGTGAGCCAAAAAAAAATGTTTAGGGCCCCAAAACAGCTCTGAAAGTACAACAAGATGTGCTGACATGAAAACATACCAAATAAGCCAGTTGGATTAGGCGAGAGGCCACCCGTATCCACCTGGAGAATGTGTGTGGCTTCAGACAGCCCCAAAAGTGTATAACTCACAATTATAAAGCAGTACAGAAAGACATGTTGAACAAAAACGGACACAAGGACCCAGCTGGAATAGGTGGGTAGCCACCAATATCCACCTGGATCAATGAGCGAGGGGTGATATCACCACCCTAAAGATTACTAATTCATTTTGTTGAGATCTAGCAAATACAGGTCATTCCAGAGATGTTGAGGTTCTCATGCGCTCTACAGTGAGCACATGTCCCCAAGTTGGAGCCAGATGTTATCCCCTATCCTAGGGATAACTAAGGAGATTATGTTTTGAGGCCCACAGGTCCTCAACATGGAGTGTCGAGAGCCAGACAACCTGAGCTTGGCCCTGGAGGGTCCATCTTTTCTTCAGTGCGGCCCGACTATCGACAGCAACAACCGCATCCATGCCACCTGCCTAGTCCTGAAGTAGCATTGGGTCTTACTCCATGAGGTAAGGAGTCTGGGTATCATGGTATGTGTCACTCTGATTTTTGAAACACTTGAATATGTTGCACTGAACTCTCCTTTATTTCATAATGTTTTCTTGGAAATTATGCTCTCTAACGTGTTCATACCTAGGGGGGTGACAGAATGCCCTAGTAAGTTGGTTCTCTTTAAGATGATTTTCCACTAGGTGGGTCTATGAAAGGTCATCGTCCATTCCTTCCATACTTACCATTTTTCATCATTATCCTTCTCATATTCCCCTACCTTCGTTCGAGCATTGGGTTTTCCACACTAGGAAGGGTTGTGCTTTGCCTTGTGGGAAGAAGGGGCTAAAGGTCCAGAGGGTAAAAGTAGTTGGAAAGAGTGAAAATACAAAATAAAACCTTTGAGATGCTTTGCCCAGGGATTCCCGAGAAATCAATAAAAGGCTTCTCAGTAAGAAAAGGGGACCCGTAATATAAAATAAAACTCAAGGTCTAGTTGGTGGATGGGAGGTATCATCATGAGTTGGCCTATTAGGTCCATGGGCATGTAGCGGTATGACACTACCATTTATCTGGTCACCAAACCAAGGTAGTGGCTCTTGATGGCATAGCCAAGAGAAAGGGGTTCTCATCATGAGCCAACCTTCTCATTTTCGTGAAGTGCTTGTGGGTAATGTTGTCACCTCTAGTCACCACATCAGGACAGTGTCCCCCATATTTTTCATTGAAAAGAAAAAGCAATAATACTAAGAATAAAAGGAATTGAATGGGCTAGGAAACAATGGCAACCACGATAAGGTGTAGCTCGCCTTCTACAAAGGCATCCACAAGAAAGACCTACATTTCCCTGTTATCACTGCACCCTTTGCCCAAACACTTCCCTTACACCATTTCACACACTTACATGACCTAGATTGGATCTCACCTAGGAAACACCCCAAACTTGAGGAAGATTAGCCCAATAGGACATCATGAGACCCTCTCCAAACCTATCTTGTTAAACTACATAACATCTTTGAGCATTTGTCTGGGTAAAGGGGGGTTTGATGCACATGTTTGGGTGATTTGATTATTGGATGTGATTGGCATTGCTATGATCCATGTGACTTATGAGCCCATGGAGAGTGTACTTGTTGTTGATGCAGAACCATGTCCGGTGGATAGGTACATATGGGGATATGATTATCTCGAACCTCCATGGGGTTGAAATCCCACATATGGATGTTGTGACCCCAGCCAGGGGCAGAGAGATGTCAGAGACTTGCATCAGGGAAAAGGAAGGATGTTTCACCGGAGACACTTTGGCATACCTAGACCCAAGGGGGTCTTGCTCTTCCACCTAGACGTTGGCCTTGGGAGACCCATGACATCACCATTGTGACCCTAGATGTCACCCAGCGTCAGGGTTGGCATTATGGAGGCAATTTTTTGCTAATTGGCATGTGTGGCATCATCTAGGGGCTTGGAAAGCCTAATGTTTTGCAGATGAGGCCCAATGTTTCACCCAGAAGGCTCAACGTCACCCTAGAAAGGCATCAACATCACCCTAGAAAGGCATTGACGTCACCTCTAAATATGATTTTAGGGTTTAATTATTTTAATTTGTGTAAAAACTGGATTTTTAATATAATTTGGCCATGTCGACCTCTTGATGACCTAAAATTAATTAAAGGTCATAATTATTGTATAACTAGATAGATAAAACTCTCATTTTTTCACTATTCACTCATCACACAAGTGGTGGTCTTAAATTCGGTCCTCTTTAAGGGTTATTGGTTGAAATCTAGTGGTGTGCACTTCTTGAAGGAGGCAATTCTTAGTGTATTTTGGAAAAATTTCATGTGGAGGATCTTCAACTAGGGTTTATTCTTGATTATTCTTGGTGAATTAAGTGGAAAATATGCATTTATTTATTGTGAATGAATGTTTATGGTTAATTTACTTGTTCCATGTCTAATATTATGAAATTGCTTGCTTGAAACCCTAGGAGAAAGACATATGTCACTATATTTTTTTCTATAGTCTTCCACTTGCTAATTTTTTTTGAAAGGAACCTATCTAGAAGTAGATACTATATCCCTACCATTGTAGCACTCTAGTAACCCTACTTCCTTTCCCATTGCATATTTTATTTCAATTTGTCTAAGGAAAAGAGAAATCACTAGGGCCTAACTTTTGTTACTTTCTAGCAATTATCTCTAGGAGTTGGATTTTTTAGGCCTTGGGCTACCAACACCTCTCTCATCCTCTCCATCCCCTTTGACTAAACATTATCATTGCTATTTTCCTTTAAGATTTGTTGCTTCCATCATTGACTCCACTACCCTAGAAAGGCACTAGTCTACCATTTACAAGTGTTGATTGATCAAACAATTTTCAGAACCTCTTCTCTTGAACACCCACTAACTTATACTAACCTTAGGTTAGCCTAAATCATTAACCTACTTATTGTTTCAAAATATTTCTACATCCATCTAACAACAGCAAATTAACCTTAAAGGTGACATATTGTGCTAGCTAGATGTTGCTAAAAACTGCTTGTGACTATTTATTATCAAACTGCCCAGTTAAAGTTATTATTTCAAGTCTTTATTCAAGCATTTTAGAGCATAAATCTTATGGTTGTTGCAAATTTCTTATTGATGTTATAAACGGTTACACTGTTGCAATTTTATATCAGCTAGTACATTTCTTAAGAGTTCAATGTCTTATGAAGCACTAACATCATTTTGGTACTTGGAAAGTGCCCTTTTTGCCTTGTTGTCTTGTTTTGGGCAGGTACACAATATTATTTATTTGCTTCATCTTCAATAAGACTTAAAGAACCTTTTAAACTTGAGTGATCTGTGAGAGGGGAAGGATTTCCTTGTGTCATTTTCCTTAGCCTTCTCAAACCCCCGAGTCACTGGGGATGTCTCCCCTGGAGTATTGAAGCATACTCCTAAATAGAAAGAGATTTCCTATTAAGGTGACAATGATAGGTTATTCCCAGTTACACCAATTTTGTATCCACTTGCCTTGGAATTTTGGGCAAGTACAAATTGTGCAATAACAGGACCAACAACCCAACACTCAAAAGGAAGGGGTTCTAAATCTAAAAAGAGGGTACAAGTAGAAAGTTGATTTTCTTGTTTTCTCACATCATGGATTCTGTAATTTTGTGACGTTAGTTAAAGAATTAGTTTGATAACCCAACTAATCCCATAAGAATATGATATTCAACTAGCATATGTTTCGAGGTAGATAAAGTCTACAAGGAGAGGATGTTACAACAACACAAAAGATCGGGGTTTTTTATATTGTTATGTTGGTGAAATTTAGAGAGAGAGAGCCCTACATTGTAATAGTATTGGTTGGTTTTGTCTTAGAGAGATACACCTCATTGGTCCCATTCATTTTCCTTATTTTATTCTCATTATTTCTGTAAACAAGGCATTGAGTCACAAATTGTAAAAAGGAGTCAATAAGGGATAGTACTAATATTTTGTAGTCCCTTCTATTGTCATTGTTGTATTCAAATGAACTATTGAGTGCTTGTTGTAATTAGGACTAAGGAAATTTTCCACTAATGAATGAATAAATATCAAACAAGTTATGTTGGTTTTCCTTTCAATTTTTTTCTCGTATTTTGTTGAATAAATTAATGGATCTATGTGTACATACATGTACATTTAATTTTATGTCTAATGAATAGGATTATTAATAAAGTAACATTCATCCTCCTCTTAATTTTGTTGAAGTTTGAGTAGCTTCGGAAGATATTATTATTATATTCATTGTATTTGACCAAGACAAAACCATAAAAGATAATGTTATCTTATATTTGTTAAGTTGGCCCTACTGTGCCTTTGTAAAAATTGGCCCTATTGTGCCTTGACAAGTCAATTGTAAATTAGAAGGGTTAAGTGGATAGGTTGGACCTGACCTAATTCTGGGCAGTCCAAATTGTATTCATAAGAGGCTAGGCACCTCATTTGGAATATACACTCAACAAGCTCTCTCACACAGAAAAGTGCGCAAGTCTTAGAGAGTGATGCAGCTACAAAGGAAGGGTGGTGCATCTACAGAAGAAGGTTGTTCTAGTTAAGGGTTTTGGTTATTTGGTGAAGGACTATCTTGGTCTAGTGGTGCGCTACTCTATTCTGGTTAGGGGTTTTTTGTTTATCTTCTATTTGGTGAGATCTCTCTTGAAAGATACGTTGTATTTGTTGAAGAATCTAAATTGAAGAAGCTTTGATGGGTTTTCTTCCCCACGAGCTTTTCCCAGGATAAATCTTGTGTATACTATGGATATATTTCTTTTAGTGATCCTTATGCATGCAATTATTGTTTTAATAGTCTAAAGTTAAAGAATACAGAACACACTTAACTGTTATAGAATAATCTTAACATGGAATCAGAGCGGGCTTGAAAGAAGCCATTTGCACAATTTAAAAGATCTAGATGGGGAAACTAAGAGCATAGGAAGAATCACCTAACCCTAGCGCACCTCTCCTTGAGATTAGATTCTTAATTTGACGAAGTTTTGTAAACTGCAGCTGGTGTTGCAACTATTGCAGCTATTGCAACTGCACAAAACCCTAGGAGGTGTTTTCACCCACTTTTTGAAGGGCGTTGATAAAAGTAAGACCACCAAGGAACTCACCTTAGGAGGGCACACCTATCCCTTGTAGAATTGAAGTTGGAACTGGTCACCTTGGCATAACACTCTCTAGTAAGTACAAAACCTTTCTTTTAAAACTTTTATCTTTTTATTGTATTTCTCAAGCACATGATGGCACCCAGTACCAAGCTTGATGAGAAGCTTGAAGCGTTGAAATAATGTAACTGCAAAGAGCATTCTTATTATTTTTATTATTGGATTAAATCCCCATTGAGGATTAATCATGTCATTATTATTATTATTGTTATTGGATTAATCCCCATTGAGGATTAATCATGTCGATAATTGAATAAGGACCAAATCCCCTTTTGCGGATTGGTCATCAGACAATTACAAAGTGTTGAATAAGAAGTCGGC
>ML777554.1:1633551-1653751 GCA_009831015.1 Picea engelmannii | reverse complement strand
TCTCCAAAAGATGTGCCACTCTTCTCTCTCTCTCTTTTGTCGGTAACAGATCAGAAGTTGTCTCTCAAACTGAGCAAGTGAGTTGTAATCAAATGAGGTGCTAGCCTCCTTTATTTATACAAGTTCTGGCATGTGTGAAGTGTCTCTTCACTGGCAGGGCCGGCTTCTCAATCTGGGTGGGTAAACCCACCTTTATTATATTTCTGGGTCTCTTAATTAACTGTTGGGGCCGACTTCTTATTACGCCTATTATAATTGTCTGTTGACCAATCCACAAAAGGGGATTTGGTCCTATTACAATAATCGACATGATTAATCCACAATGGGGATTAATCCTATGAATAAAATAACAATAATAATAAGAATACTCTTCGCAGTTACATTATTTCAACAATTTACAACCCCAACATTGAATAGGTGGATGGCTTGGCCTTTGAACCCCTATCTCCATCATTTGGGGTTCTCTGGAAGTTGGTTTTCCCTGAGGATTATTTCTGAAGAATGGTTTCTTAGTTCCCTTCTTCCTCTGATTCATCTTGAATTTCTTCTTGTCTTCCCAAGATTTTTGAAAATTTGGCCTTGTTTTTTGTTGATCATATAGGCACTTAGCTCGCCTTATAGTTTCCTCCAATGTTTTGGGATCATCATATTGTATTTTTTCACTGATGAATGATGGAAATCTACTCAAATACCTATGAATCTTAACTGTCTCATCCTTGATGAAAGAAATGTAATTTAGCAGTTCTAAAAACCTTCTTTCATATTCATCTATGGTCATACTCCCAAGCTTGAGTTCAAAGAACTCTTTCATTTTTTTATCATAGTATCTCTTAGTCAAGTATTTATTTTCAAAATACTTCTTGAATTCCCTCCAAGTAACATTTTTCTCTTTAATGTGTTGCACATGCACAAGTAGATCCCAACACATGCATTCCTTTCCCTTGAGTTGATAAATGGAAATTCTTCCTTCTGCATGAGAAGAATAATTATGCAATTGAAAATACTTTCTCATTCCAAACAACCATGTCTACATCTTCATCCTTCTTCTGCTCACCATCAAATGTAGGAGGTTTGATTTTGTTCATCTCTCCTCGTAGTTCATCCACCCTAGACCTCTTATGCTTCCTGACAGGGGATGGACTTGAGTTGTTGTGTTCTCTCTTATTGGAATGCCTCAGGGAGTGACGATGATGTTTGCTAACACTTTGTGTTCTTTTTTTCTCATCAGGAGACCTGTGACTTCCTGATTTGCTTGAGCCACTCTCCTTATCCAATTTCTTTTCTATTTTTCATGTTTTCATCCCTTCCTTCTCCATGTCCATTGGAGTTTTTTCCTTCAATGCCCATATGGGCATTCATCCCTCTGATCTCATCTTCCTGGTTGTAAGCCCCTTGTGCATCTTCCATTCCTCCTGTACTCTGTGTTGATCCTTATATGATCTAGTTGTTGTTAACTCTGCAAAATGTGCAGCCAACAGAACTTTGTCATGCTAACTGTTTCAACAATTTCATGAAAAATATGAATCATTCTGGTTCAATAATATATTAGAATTTTTTCTTTTGATTTCCTGAAAAATTGATTGGCCGGATCAATTTTCCGGGTTAATAATTATATTATATTTTCTAATACCTTTCCGACGCTTGCTTCCATGCTCAATTCTGAATCTTGAGCAGAAAGCTATGGTTATTTGAAAATTGTCCATTAATTTTTTGTTCACTCTTCAACTTGGTGCAATTCTACGTTGTAATTATGCATTTTTGCACCTCCTCCATTGGATTTTTAGTAGGATTTCAATTGGGTTTATTTATATACATATTTTGGACAGTCTGTCCAAGTTTCACCTTTTTCTAGGTTCTGGGAAGCTAGTTACAGCCTGCTGAATTTCTAGGCCAATTCGTGTTTTTGGTCTGGAATGCTACATGTACCTTCTTTGTCATCTTAAACATTTTTAACATGCCTGGAAATTTAATTCAGCTATAGGACTATCTTTTATGGTTCAATATATTTTCATTAACTACTCTTGTGCCTCAATCTAATTCCAGAGAAAAAGGTTATGGCCCTTCGAAGTTAGTTGGGTCTTAAAATTTACCCTCCATTGTTTGTCATGTAACTTCCTCATAAAAGCTTTGTTTGACAAACGGTTTACACCATTAGAAAGCTCTCTCTAGGCTCGTGTACCTTGGTACACTCTATTCTCGTGGTTTTTTGAGTAGTTAAAAACCTTGTAAAGGGCCTAAAAAACACACTGCAAAAAGAGGACCTTCAAACAGTATAAAACGTCGCAGAAATTTGTTGGTTTTCTGTTGATGTAGACCATCCAAATGACTTTGCGCACACAAATTTCAACCTATACACCCACATTTAGCATGTGGAACAACACCATAAGGTAGCACATGCTTCGTGCACCTATAACCAATGTGGATCACGTCTCTGTCGCGCCAATAATTGATGCGCACTACTTTTGTGTCGCGCGCCAATATCCACTGCGCACAATTTTGGTTCTTGCACTAATACCTGTTGCGTGCAATTTTTGTGTCGCGTGCATTTTACTCTACGCATTGCACCATGTCAAAGTTTAGTACGCCCCACCATGTACCAGTACTTTGCATGCACCACTAACTAAACTATACCCACATTGTGCATGCACCAACAAAATTCCTCTGCACTCTGCCAACACTGCACACACCACGCGCACCATTATTATGTGTGTGCACACCGCCTGCGCTAGTATTACGCATGCGCCACTCAATCTGCACCCTGCAATGCTAAATTTAGTGCGCACACCCGCGTGCCAAAATTTTCCATGCATTACCACTCTCCATCGTGCAGCGCCAAAATTAAGTGTGCACACCCGTGCGCCAATATTTTCCACGCAATGCCACTCTGCACCGCACAACGCCCAATTTTAGCATGCGCACCTGCACGCCAATATTTTTCCGTACAATGCCACTCTGCACTGCGCAGCACCAAATTTTAGTGCACGCCAATATTTTTCCGCGCAATGCTACCCTGCACTGCGCAGTCCCCAATTTTAGCGCACGCACCCACACGCCAATATTTTTCCGTGCAATGCCACTCTGTACCACGCAGTGCCAAATTTTAGCACGTGCATCTGCATGCCAATATTTTTCCGCACAATGCCACTCTGTATCACACAGCGCAAAATTTTAGTGCATGCACCCGCACGCCAATATTTTTCCGCACAATCCCATTGCACCGCGCAGCGCCAAATTTTGGCGCGCGCACCTGCACGCCAATATTTTTCCATGCAATTCCACTATGCACCATTTAACGCCAAATTTTAGCGCGTGCACCCGCACACCAATATTTTTCTACGCAATGTCACTTTGCACTACGCAGTGCCAAATTTTAGCGTGTGCACCCGCACGCCAATATTTTTCCGCGCAATGTCACTCTGCATCGCGCAACACCAAATTTTAGAGCACGCACCTGCACGCCAATATTTTTCCACATATCACAATTTTTTCATTGCACATCATGCATTCTTAGTGCGCCCACCTGCACACATTCATTTTTATCCGCATCAATTCCTTCTGAATTCGGCTACATAAATTGGGCCTTTTTCCTAACTTTTTTCCAAGTTTTACGATAGAAATTATGCAACTATGAAATTTGTTCATTTTCACCTTGACAACACTAATTCAACCTCTATAACAACAAATCGTTGTTGGTTGACATTCCTTGGATGAATTTTTCCCAAACTCAATTCACAAATTGAGAATTTTAAATTAACTAATCTCGCTCCATATGCCATGGCTTCCCGGTAACTTCAAATTTGACCAATTCCAAGTCTGAATTTGCTAGAACAGATATTAAATCAAGAATATCTCACCACTTGGCCAAATTTCTCAATTTTCCCATGAATTTAACAACAGAAATTGGGGAGTTTTCTCAATTCCATGCAATTGCTTCTAATTTTTACCATGGACGCTCTGTAACTTGAAATTTGGCCACTTCGAAATCAATCCTCTGTGAAATTTCACTTCAATTCAACTTGCTTGGCCCATCCAGGCTCAGTTTTGAAAATTGGAGCTCTGATACCATATTGTAACATCACGAGCATCCAACCGAGCTATGTCACGTAACAAATTTCAAATTGTATGCAAATTTAAACATATACACACAGAAACTCTTGCGGAACTTTATACATAAAACATAAAATAAACAAATACATTATGTAATGCACAGATTCATACTGAAATGACCGTAAACATATACATGCATCATAGACAGGAAATACCAATAAATATAAAGACAGGTATAAACCACACACAGGAAAAAACCATAAAAATAAACACAAATAATAATGCAGCATGTAATTTAACACACAATTGACACTTATCTCGGTAAAAATATCACCAACTGCATGCAAACCTTCCACAAACTTCCCAGGCTTAGACCACACTACTCATCACTCTCAATAGTGGGTCACCCCCGAGCTGGAACTAAACTCCACCCGGGTAAAGGGATTCCTAACCAGGGTAATGTATCTCAGACAATAGGAAAGACTATGTCATAGATGCCAACTCAAACTAACAGCCTACAGTCCCTCATTTCCCACATGTTTGTCCCACCCCAGGAAGTGTGCCCCTTCTCTTCTCAACAGTCCCTTAGCTGCCCCACTTCCCTTCCAAGGCTTCACAACAGGCCGGACAAGAAGTCTCAGAGCCCTGTAGCTACAGTTTAGCACCTTCAAGAATCAATTCCCAACAATTCTCTCACCTAGAGAGAAATTGTTCACGGGCCTGACAGCCCGCCTCTTCAGTCTCCCATGGGCCTAACAACCCGCTTCTTCAGTCCAGATCCCAAGCTAACTAGGTACAGGTACGGGTATGGGTACAGGTACAGTGATAGTAACAAAAAGGTACGGAGGATAACTAAATGAGTGAGTGATGATGGAATGAATGAACGAATGGCCAAATGAACTAAGCCGAAACTATATGTATACATGTTCCCAAATTGACACTTGTCATGTTGGGAGCTACTTTGGCCCACTTGTCCCCATCCTTAAAACTTAGGATAAAATAATTATCCATACTTTATACTTTAAGGAATATTAATATAATATTCTTTTTTGGCTTAAGCTCCCTAGTTTAGCCCTTTTCCTTAACTTTTAGCCCCCCCTTTCCCTAACTAGTGGAGTTTAGTCCCCCATACTCTTTTATCGTGGTCGGTATACACGCAACGATGTATTATATTAATGATGAGACATATACAAAAATAGGCTCGTTGGCCTTTAACATCTAGGCTCTCTAGCCTAATTCAACACATAATCCTCCTAGCTTATAATAACTGGCTCACCAGCCTATAAAACACAACATATACACAAAGGCTCCCTGGCCTCAAAATCGCACGCACTTAAGTTTGTTGTGTGCGGTATCCTAGAATGTGCACACTTAATCATTTTAGTGTGCAGTACATGCACGCACTATACCATGGAAGGTGCATACAAAAATGATATCAAACAACTCACCAGCTTAAGTACATTTACATTTACATTTACAATTGGGTTCAGCCTAGGGGTATTACACATGGGCAAGATGCACGTGGTCTTGCAAACAAGTCTACAGGTAGCATCACCATATCCACACAGGATATCCATAGTGCAACATGACTTCAACCCATGCATCCAAGGTCTATGGGTAGCTCTCAATAGCTACAACATGTCCCCAGGACACCCACTACCCTACAATGCATCAGTACCTGATTATGTGCACACTCAGTCTCAGTGCCAACCCTTTTTCATGTTGGATGAGATCCACCAAACTCAGTGCCAGCCCTTTTTCATGCTGGATGAGATCCACCAGACTCAATGCCAGCCCTTTTTCATGCTGGATGAGATTTTCCATTTGTTCTCAATGCCGGCCCTTTTTCATGCTGGATGAGACCCACCAAACTCGGTGCCAGCCCTTTTTCATGTTGGATGATATTTTTCCAGTTGTTCTCAGTGCCATCTCTTTTTCATTTTGGATGAGACCCACCAGACTCAGAGCCAACGCTTTTTCATGCTGGATGAGATTTTTCCATACTCAGTGCCAGCCCTTTTTCATGTTGGATGAGTTACACCTGTCACTCCCTCTGAAGAGGGACCACACCAAGCTTCTCCATGAAGTACTCGAACTTTGTCCTCGATAGCAACTTGGTGAAAACATCCTCAACCTATTCCTTAGTAGTCACGAACTGGAGCCTCACTGCTCCCTTCTACACCATATCCCTAATATAGTAATGTATGATCTCGATATGCTTCAACCTGTCATGGAACATCGGGTTCTCTAACAACTTCATGCAACTTTGGTTGTCACACCAAATGCAGGTCGCCTCTAATCCGAGACCAAATAACCCGGACAGTAGATTTCGAAACCACATTGCTTCTTTGCTCGATGTACATGCTACCACATACTCAACTTCAGTCGTACTGAGCACCACACATGACTGCTTTTTGCATCTGGCGGAGCCTCCTACTCCTTACTATAGTACCCAGTTCCCTCTGGAACTGACCATCCGACTCCCTCTCGAGCACTGAATATCCACTCGATCTTCAATCTGTTGACTTCATTACTTGTCCTCCAGAACAAGTTTTGTCATCCTCTTCTTGTAGGTCTTACCTACAAGTCAGATTTAGTCCAATACTCAGCAACATTCCATAATCATGAAATTAATCAAGGCATAAAGCAATAACAATTTCTTAAGTACGATGACATAGTACTCATAGTCATGCAACCACACAAGGTTTTATTATCTTTGACCACACTTATGCTCAGCACTCATCCACATACCAATACATGTGGCAACTATCTAGATGTCTTCCATCTCTACCAGAACATACTATAAGGAGTGCACTACTCCAAGCATGTTAGAAAAGAGGTTTCATCCTAGACAGGCTCCATCATGAGATGATGTGCAACGCTATAAGATACCTACTTATAACATCACATGCCAAACATGATCCTACTTCTTGAAAGAAAACCAAGTCACATCATAAATAAAGCATATGACAATGAATCAATCATAGTAAGGGATATATAGTCCTCTCTCTTAATCTCGGCTATCTAGTATGATCATGTCCTAGAGATGTACTGCTCCTAGAGACTTCATGTCTCTGAGCATCACATCATGCACTATTACATTGAAAGTTCTTCATGTCTGCTTCATGTCTCAAACTAGAGACCATCTAATATGTTGTCTCATGCAACCGTCACTATAGTTTCCCTTAGAGTTATCACATGTGACCTACCCAAAACAAGGACAACAAAGGGGAAAACAGTGGACAAGAATAATACTCTTATAATAATAAAAACAAGAACGAGAACAATAATCATAGTAGCTCCTTCTCAAAGCTATTTCTTATGACCTTCCTCGAACAAGAGAAAAAATAAAAATACAATAATAGGAACAACACTCTTCTAGCGTTGTGATCAATCATTCTTCCATGGTATCCTCCATGGAATTTATAAAATAACCAAGATGACCTGCCTGGAAATAAAACAAGGAGTATCTCCTAGAGGAGATGTTAGTTCATATTGCAAACAAGTACAATAAGTATTTATATCAATAGTACTTACATGCATCCAGGTATTCATTGTATCTAGTAGTAATAGAACCTTTCAAGGATTGTTGTCACAACTAGCACTATAGCAATTATCAAACTTGATATGTACAAATTGGAAATTTATTAATTTAATCAATCGAACCTGGAACCTGGAGTCTTATCTTCAAGAACGAGTGATGTTGATTTTCTTTCAAGCCTCCTTCACTCAAGATGACAAGTATTCTCTTCAATCTGTCCCATGTACTTAAGACAATATACTTTCTTGACAAAAATCTAAGTTAGAGAATATAATGTAAATAAACTCTAAAATCTCAACCTTAAATCTAATAATTTGACCAAAGTTAGTTTCTAACTTCAAATTTGACCAAGGATTAGTACGATAATCATAACTTCAATGGATCAAAAAATGCAACATGGATGTTCATAATGCCATAACAGCTAGAGGCATATGAAAACAATCAAACTTGGAGTGTGATGTTCCTTTGAATGTGTTGGATCTAAGATCCTTCTGGATCTACAATTGTAAGAGATCCCTTCTCCTGCAATCACACTCAAAATAGTGATACAGTTTAAATATATATAAGTGCATACCTTTGGCAGCATCAACAGGCAGCGGCACCATCCAACAGCATCAGCAGGCAGTGGCACCATCCGGCAGCGGCGACAAGCAATAATGAACCTTAAAACTTCAAAGGTGCTCCAACTTGTAATCTAAAGGTAGTTGGAGATGAACTAGGGTAAGATGCACTAGGAAAACCAAAGATTAGTCCCAATACTTCACATAAAATTTCACTGCAACTAGTGTTGGCACTGCAAATGGTGCTGCAACTGGCACTGCAAACCTAGGGTTTTATGAGGAAACCCTAATTTCTCAACTTCTAAAATTTGCAAATCTGATCTAGGGAAGAGATGCGCCCTACTTAGGTGACCTTCTTAGTGAGTTCAGTATGTGCTCAATGAGCTTGACAATGGGGAAAATTGAGGATCTTCCTTCTAGTGGTTAAACTATTACGAAGGAAACCATCTCTGACTCCATGTTGAAATTTTGGTATACTCGATTAACCATAGACAATGTCACATCATTGTCACCCAATCATAGACATTCACATATTCCACCCCCGAGCACACTAACCTTTACTTAGAATAATTTCAGCAAGCCTACTCCATAACCAACAGATAAACCCTAGCTGCTAACTGCAAAAGCAACTCAAGACAGGTAGAGCGCTCCTTCTCCAAGGGTAGCGCACAAGAGAGAGAGTCTCCATAGAACAAGTACCATATACAATTGCAGCAGCTGCAGCTGCACTACTCTCTCAGACTTGCACCATACTTAGTTAGAATACCACCAAGAGTATCACCAAGAGTTTCACCAAGAACCACCAAGACAATCACCAAGAAAAACCACCAAGAGAGAGACCAAGGGCCAAGAGATGACCATGCACCCTTATTCCTCCTTGTAGTTGCAGTTGCATCTGCAACTACAGCTCTCCACAAGACTTGCGCACTAATTAGTTCTCCAAATGAGCTAAAACATCCTCTATCTATATTAAATTGTCCAATGACTTTTCTGGCTAGGCCGACCTGACTTTCTGGTAATTATATTTATGTTTATCTTTTTTTTGTGGAGCCGACTTGTATTTCTGGAAGATAATAATCTAATATTATTATTCTGCTAGGTCGACTTGTCTTCTAGGGTTTCCACACATCTGTTTAATGGTTCACTTGCTTCTGAAATATTATATTCTAAGTCAAAGGGTACACGTGGAGGTTAATACCTCCCGTAGCTACCAAAACATCAACAATTCCAACCTGTACTTCAAGGTTGTGGATGGTGGACCAGTGATACTATTGGTATATGTGGATGACCTATTTCTAACAAGAGAAGAGAAGTGCATCACTAATAGTACGAGGAAGCTTGTTGCAGAGTTCGAGATGAAAGACCTAGGCATGATGCATTACTTCTTAGGTCTAGAGGTATGGCAGAGATCGAGTGAGATTTTCCTTAACAAAGGAAAATATATTATTGAGATTCAAAATGATGGACTGCAAGGCCATGCCCACACCAATGGTGAAAAATATGAAGTTGTTGAGAAATACATCTTTAGAGATAGTGGATGCCAGCATGTATAGACAGGTGATTGGTTCGTTGATGTACTTAACGAACACGAGGCCAGATATATGTTTTTCAGTGAACACATTGAGTCAGTTTATGGTTGAGCCAAGAAGTGTTCACTTGTTTGCAGCAAAACATGTGATGAGGTACCTAAAGGGTACAATTGATTATGGACTCAGATATGCTTCAGATCGTGAGATAAGCATACAAGGCTTTACTGATTCAGATCGGGTTGGTAGTGTTGCAAACCGGAAGAGTACATCTGGATGTTGCTTCAGTATGGGATCAGCCATGATCTCCTGGTTCAGCAGGAAGTGGACTATTGAGACGCTCAGTACAGCTGAAGTAGAGTACATAGCAGCTTGTTCAGCTAGCAGTGAAGCAGTGTGGCTTCAAAAGCTACTTGCAGGATTGTTTTATCTCGAGTTAGAGGCGACTTGTATCTAGTGTGACAACCAGAATTGTGTGAACTTGACAGAGAACCCATTGTTCCATGACAAGTCCAAGCACATCGAGATCAGGTACCATTATATTAGAGATATGGTGCAAAGGGGAGCAGTGAAGCTCCAGTATATCGCTACAGATGAGAAGATAGATGACATGTTGACCAAGCCTCTGTCGAAAGTGAAGTTTGTGTACTTCGAAGACAAGCTTGGTGTGGTCCAAAATGATGTCCCTAGTAAGAGGGAGTGATGAGTTACAGTTGAGATCCATGGCAGCAGCTTCAGCCTGTGGCAAGAGCAACGGGTGGTCATTCATGGGCAAGTTACGGCTACTCCAATGATAAATCCCGGTACCCTGAGTTACTGCTACTCCAGTGATAAAGCATGGTACGTAGATGGCTACTCCAGTGATAAATCCTAGTACGACGAGTTATTGTTACTCCAGTAATAAAGCCTGATGCATAGATGGCTACACTAGTTATAAAGCCTGGTACGTTGAGTTATTGTTACTCTAGTGAAAAATACTGGTATGCAAATTACTACTCCAGTGAAAAAGTTCGATACGCAAATTTACGGACTATGGCACCAGTCAGCGTGACCTCGCACAATGTCAATAGATACTATGCCTTCAAGGCTAGTTAGTTACCCGGATTTTATTGGTGGGCCAACCTGTGTGGTTGGAGGTGCTTCCTAGCCTTAGGATAGATGGGTAGTGTGTGCGCACTACATCACCTAATTCTCGTGATTAGATGCCTGGTCATTGTGGACCAGTTTCCTAGTGTGCCAACTAGAGCTTACTAGTTCATTGTGGAACTAGATGCCAGATTCTTTGTGAGTTGGCGAGTGAAAGCCCCGTGATGACATAAAGCTCAAATGGATGATGAGACCCTGGATGTTGATGTGGTTACAAAAATTCTTCAATATAGATTCATGGAAATTCAACAAGTCAATGGTCAAGTGTACAGAAGAGCAAGAGCATTTGTGATGTTCATGACAAAAGAATACCCTCCTTGCTAAGAGGGAGTGTTGAAGTTTAAGTAACTTTGTAAGATATTATTATTATATTCATATTGTATTTGACCAAGACAAAGCCCTAAAACATAATGTTATATTATATTTGTTAAGTCGACCCTATTGTTTCTTTGTAAAAAAATTCCCTATTGTGCCTTGACAAGTCAATTGTAAATTAGAAGGGTAAAGTGGACAGGTTGGCCCTGACCTAATTCTGGGCAGTCCAACTTGTATTTATAAGAGGCTAGGCGCCTCATTTGGAAGATACATAGAACAAACTCTCTCACACATAAAAGTGTGCAAGTCTTAAAGAGTGATGCAGCTACAGAGGAAGGGTGACACAACTACAGAAGAAGGTTGTTATGGTTGAGGGTTTTGGTTATCTGATGAAGGACTATCTTGGTCTAGTGGTGCGCTACTCTATTTTGGTTAGGGTTTTCTAGTTTATCTTCTGTTTGGTGAGATCTCTCTTGAGAGAGACATTGTACTTGTTGAAGAATCTATATTGAAGAAGTTTTGTTGGGTTTTCTCCCCCACAAGGGTTTCCAAGGATAAATCTTGTGTATATTGTGGATGTTTTTCTTTCAGTGATCCTTATGCATGCAGTTATTGTTTTAATAGTCTAAAGTTAAAGAATACAGAACACACTTAACTACTATAGAGGAATTTTAACAAATTTCAAGTTCATTATTTTTGTCATATTGTATTTTAAGGGTCAAATTGTGATTAAGGCACCCCTTTAAAATGAACCAATTGATTTTATGTCTAGTAGCATTCAGTAACTTAGCTCAATCATGCTAAAGCAATCTACATAACGTCTTTTTTGTATTTTGTTGAAGTAACCATAATGCATTATTCTACGATAAAACCAATCTGACCTTAATAGAAAATATCTTAAGGATAGTTTGAAGGTACGCCCCTTTTTAACCAAGAAGTAGCACAAAGGTCTAGAGTGGCATGGGAAGGTTACCCACACATTATTCCCTAGCATTAGTCCCTGTGAGAGCAAGAACAACACGAGGGAGAATAGCATGTTCCTTGGAAGGTTGACTCTTTTGAGAGGGATTACCTTTCTAGGGAGCTATAATTTAGAGAAATCAGACATAACTATAAGAAATCTTAAGAATGAGAACCCTCCAAGCCCTAATGGGTTAATAGTGGAGTTTTGCAAGTAGATGTGGCAGTTGGGTTGCCCTGCGTATTCAAAAATGTGTTTAGGAGCTATTAGAGGTAGTTGTGCAGGGAGTTGGTCAATGCAAGTCTTGTCAAGATTTATCCCTAAAATTGAGAGGATGGCATCAAATTACACTCCTTAAAGTACCTACAAAATATTCTCCAAAGTTTTGTCTAAGAGGATTAAATAGTTGGTTGATATTATAGTCCAAACAGATAAAATTGGGTTTTTTAAGGGAAAATTCATTATTGAAAATCGTATAACTACTTCAGAAGGGATTAAGTGCCCTAACTCGTATCCAAAAGGCACTTATACACAAATTTTATTTGATAAGGCATATGACAAGATTGAGTGAGACTTCATCCTTAACATTTTGCACAGGTTGGGGTTGGGATCTTTTACCATAGAACAGTGGAGACTCTTTTTACAAATCTCAACAAGGTTTTGTGTGAATGGTATACACTCTAACCCACCCTCTTATTGAACAACAATCTATTCCATGAGGTTTCCCTCTTGTGCCTTATCTATGTGTGCTTGCAGCAGATGTCATGGGTTATTTGTTGGAGGCCACTAGAATGTAAGGGGAAATTAAAGGAATGTTTCCTTGGTGGTCAACAACTTCTTAGTGTCCACTTTGTATATGAATTATCCTTGACACCTTAATTGACTCAATGATCCATGGAGGGCAGTATTCTTTGCTTGGACACCTTTTAAGAAGTTGTTGGGGAAATTGTTAGCAAGAGAGAGCAAAGGTCTTTATTGGTCGGGATGACCCCCTAAATATTTAAATTATTAACGTCAAAGTATAAACCATGGGGAGATCATTTAGTATGTGGGTATTCCATTTGGTATGCATCTCTCTTGTTGATCAGTTGAGGTGGATTATGGCCAAGTTTGAAAAAAAAACTTCAAGCTTGGGGTCATCTAGATCTTCCACTCATCTAGAAGGTTACTATTATTGATAAAATTCTAGTAGCAAACCATATATGTTATTCCTCATCTTGTCCCCTCCTAGGAAGTGTATAAAATTTTGGAATGGGTTCACATAAGTTTTCTTCAGGGACAGCAAGGTGAGGAAAAAGGGATTGCTTTTGTGGCTTGTAATTTTTTCACTTTGCCAAGAGATCCAAGGGGATTGGGCCTTCTTGACATATAAGAGCTCAAAGTGTTGCTCATGCTAGAAAATGAGTAGTACGGGCAGTGAAAAGGAATGCTCCTTGAAAACTTGTGTTCCAACACTGAATCCAAGAATCTCTTCTCATTCAAAGTGTTAAAGGCATCTTTTGGCCATGTAACATACTCAGTGATGTTAAGGCCTTCACACTTTCAAGGTTAGTTCTGCTCAAAAAAGTGTGTACATTGCTAATAGTTTTCAGTTTTCCCAAATAACAATATGAGGGACCTCGATATGGTTGGAATCTAACATCAAGGCCAATTTGTACATTCCAATATCTTAGTAGTGATCTTAGTCTCTCAAATATGTTTTCTTATAAAAAACTAGCCAGAAAAAAGTCTCTTCTTTTGGAAGGATTTGTAGAACCACAAGTATCAACAATGGTAACCCTACCACAGTTTTTACCAGAGGTCAAAAGTTAAATCATTTAGACATAATTGTTTAAGCTTTTTTGTATGATTTTGAAAAGTTCTCTCTTTAAAATGCAACATCATAGGTTAAGTATGTTCTAAAGGTATTGAAGATGAAGTAGTTGGAAGCCATTTTACATTCATTTGGCAAAGGACATCAATGATATGATAGGACACCTCCAACATTGTCCCCATGTTTGAACAAAAGATGGGGTTTATGTGACCCTCAAGCACGTTGATTGAGGAGGTGCTAGTGCATTTTGAAATCTCAATCTTCTTTCAAACACAATGTATGGTGGTAGTGTATGCTTCATTAAAGGATGGTTGTTAAAACCATGCTTCATCAACTTGATGTTACAAACAACTTTATATCTTTATGGTAAAGATAAAATGATTGAGCGTGTTTTTTGGAAATGCAACTTTGCCATGACTTTTTGGGCATGGTTTTAAGGTAAATTTCACTTTCACCTCCTCTTTATTGCCACACTATTGTGGAAAGGCCCTCTCTTGGGGGACACTTTGATGATTGGGGATTGCAGCCATGCAAGACACATAGTTTGATTGGCTGCAATTGGATTTCTATACAGTATTGGTGTAAAACAAATTTTAATGAGGAATCATCTCCCCTTGGCGTAGGGGAATTGAGGCTCTTTACGCAAGAATTGGCTATGCTTGTCATATTCAATCTTTGTATCTTCCTTAGAGATGTTGAGTTCCTTTCTATAGGAGCACAAGCTCATATGATTTCTTTTCTGGCCTTTTTAGGACAGGAATTATCTAGTACTCTTGTTCATTTGATGTAACTATATGTGCCAGGAAGTAAATATTCTTCTATCTAGTAATATATGAATTAACCAGATGTGCTAGCTCAATTGGTTGAGTATTTTGAGCTTCATGCAAGAGGTCACGGGTCAATCCCCCGAGTTAGCTACCTCGGTTGCACAGCACACTCGGTGTCCCTACCAAAACATTTGTCATAATTAATGATGACGGGTTTACACTAGGTACCATTTGTGAAATGTGAGGTAGTGCCAAGGGGTTTCCCCACAAGGTTTTACTTGGAGTGTGTGTGTGTGTGTGTGTGTGTGTGTGTGTGTGTGTGTGTGTGTGTGTGTGCGCGCGCACACACACACGCACGTATTTCTCAAAAATAAAATTGTCGTGTTGGTTGTGGTCAAGTGGTATATATATTTATATATAAGCATTTCTCACAACTAAAATTGTGTCATGTAGGTTGTGGTGAAATGGTTAAATCAAAGCATTTCAATGTTGAAATTTGGATTCAAACCCCTAAAAAACATGTTGTCTCATTAATGCGCAAAATGGCATTAACCATCTCATCCAAAACCAAGTGCAAGTCCTTATGGCCTTCACAGTGCACAAATGATGAGACATACCTCAACAAATATGGCCATGTGCAAGTCCTCGCCAAATTTGGCAAAACAGATACCCCTTTATCATGGTATTGAATCCAAAGGTAGGCATAACAAAAAAGCCATCCACCAAACAGAGAGAGAGAGAGAGATCAACCCAATAAAATGTCAATGAGAAACACTAATTAAATAGAATTGCATCAGATTATGTTGGGTTGTGTCCGTAACACATTATATGTATCATCCTCCCGAGATGTTTGAAAGCAAAAAATACTAGGCTTTGGTCATAGGGACTCGAAGGGCATGTGAAAGATGTAGTTTTTCCATTTACCACCTCACCTTAAATAATTCATTTAGAAGTTAGTTTACATGATTTGAGAAGCAAATATCATAAACTTAAAAAGCAAATTCAAAATTGCAATCAATTTGGCAAAAAATATAGATTAGCAATTCTTCAAGTATTGGTTAAATATTTGTGGTTCTAATCAGCACCAAGATTTTGTTGAGATGATGGTGTAAGTTTTTCTTTGAGACCAAAGACAACCTCATTGTGGAATTGTTATTATTTTGTTTCTAGATTTGGCTTAAAGTTGACCTAGAAAACACTCATTTATTATATTCCTAGGTGATAAAGTCAACCTAATCATCATAAAGGGTCCATAACCCTTCTTGGGAAAGCACCCTACCCCACTGACCAAATTCAAAATTGCAATCAATTTGGCAAAAAATATAGATTAACAATTCTTCAAGTATTGGTTAAATATTTGTGGTTCTAATGAGCACCAAGATTTTGTTCAGATGATGGTGTAAGTTTTTATTTGAGACCAAAGACAACCTCATTGTGGAATTGTTATTATTTTGTTTCTAGATTTGGCTTAAAGTTGACCTAGAAAACAACACTCATTTATTATATTCCTAGGTGATAAAGTCAACCTAATCATCATAAAGGGTCCATAACCCTTCTTGGGAAAGCACCCTACCCCACTAACCTCATTTGTAACATCATCTTGATCATCTATACAAGTAAACTTTATTTATCCTATGGGCAAGATCTCAAATGTTGCACTCTTTATTGATGGTTATTGTTGTGAATCTCTCTTACAAGAAATGTGATGGTTATGGCTCTCTCTCTCTCTCTCTCTCTCTCTCTCTCTCTCTCTCTTAGTGCTCTTTTATATTGTGCACTAGTGTTCATTCATCTCTGATTTGTGTTGATTTAGGGTTTTGATGATTGATTCCATTGTGCACACACACATTTGTGCTCTTTTATCTTGTGCACTAGTGTTGGTTCATCTCCGATTTGTGTTGAATTAGGGTTTTGATGGTTGATTCCATTGTGTGCATGCGCAATTGTGCTCTTTTATCTTGTGCACTAGTGTTGGTTCATCTCATATTTATGTCGATTTAGGGTTTGTTGGATTAAGGTTTTGATAGTCGATTCCACTCAATCCTTTTGCTTTCTTATGGATCTCAACATGGTATGAATGTGGGTGTGAACCTCCCTTACTCTATTCCATGCACCAAATTTAAATATTTTTTGCTAGAGGCTTTACCTTGATGGTTGTGAATCTAGGGTTTTCAAAATTCTTTCTTTGATTAGGGTTTCCTAAGGTTTTCCCTAGGGTTTAAACCCTCTATCAATGGCTCATTTTAATCGTTGATTCAAAGATTTAGGACTAGTGGAAATCACCTACGCACTATTGAACCTTTTCTTTTCAAACCATTCCTTATTTCAAGGTTTTCTCTAGTGTTGTTTTATCACTGGTAATTTTAAAACAACTAGTGGGAAATAGTATAAATCCATCTTCACCCTATACCAATGTTTCCTATGGAGCTTATTTTTGTGTTATTCTTAGCCAAATATGGAGTTGTTTGTTGATGTTTTTGGTAGCAGCAGGAGGTATTCACCTCCGGGACAACTTTTCTTAGAGATGAAGATGCCAAGAAGTCAGAGAATAACCATTGAACAGATCAAAGAAGCCTCAGAAGAAATTAGAAGATCCCAGAAGAGAAGTCGGCTCCACAAAATAATAATAAAGAAGAAATATAATGCTCCAGAAGAGAATTCAGCATCATAGGAAAAAGACAAAGAGAAAATATAATTTCCAAAAGACGGGTCGGCCCTACTGGAAAAGTCACTTGCCTAGTCCAATATAAATAAAGGTTATGCCTTCCTCATTTGATACAAACGCTCACTCATCTATAGCACAAGTTTTGAAGAGAATGGTAGTTGCAGCTATCCAGCGAAGAAGGAAGAATGGCACACTTTGGCTAGGGTTTACTTTTGTCATGGTGATGCGCTAGTGGAGGCCAAATACTCTAGAGCTCTAGCTAAGGTTTTGATGCAGTTGCATTGTTGGGTTATCACTTATGGAGATAAGTATTATTCTTTGTTAGTTTTCTCTAGTGGATAGAGTTGGTTCTTGGTTATGTTGTATTGGCAAGGATATTCTCTCTAAGAAAAGTTGTTGGGTTTTTCTCCATTGTGAAGAAGGGTTTCCCAAGATAAATCTTTGTTTCTTCTTGTGCTTGTTTATATGTTGCTTATATATTTCAGTATATGGTTATTGAATGTTAAAAGAAGATCAAAATGCTATGGTAAATCTAATGTTAACAAAACTAATGAAAATTCAGCATTGTTGTTGAGACCCCTATCTATTGGTTGGTTGGTACTATTTTTGACAGATATGGATGTTGATTTTATGATATTTACATATTTTCCCGAAAGTGGTGGTTTTATGGTGTTTTTCCTAGAAGACACTGATTTTTCATGGTAATTTTATTGGCTAGAATAGGGCACCTTATTCAAGCCTATTTAAACTTGTTTTATGTATCTACTTGCAAGGTTGGAGTGCCCTACATTAGGGTTTCATACTTGCAAGGTTGGAGTGCCCTACATTAGGGTTTCATACAATCATATTTCATAATTTATTCTAGAAACAAATCTAAGAGTTTTAGCTAGTGGCATTGCCCCAAGGGTCACAAAACTAGGGTTTTTGGATAATTTATTTTTTAGGGTTTAAAACCCCTCTTCAAATCAATTTTTCCTTGGGTCTTTCAATATGTATTTTAAATACTTTACAAAGGATTCCTCTGTGTTTCTCTTGGACTTGATGGACTATTTTTACGATGTACATCTAACAATGCACTTTGTGTATTGGTCCTTACCCATTTCAGGGTGTGATGAAATCATTATCGACCCTGCCACATTTTGAAACACTATATTTTAGGAGTTGGTGTTTATACAATGGGTGATTCAGTTTATTATGATGCTAGGTGTGATTCTCAACAATTGGCTCATAGTGACATGTGCAGGCCTATGACCACTTATTCTCAAGGGGGAGATACATGCTTCCAATCCTTATTTGATGGAGTTTCTACTCACATGTTCATAGGATCTGTCCCACTACTTTTGTAGATGGTTCTTCCATATATGAGTCTCAACCTATTATAGTGGATCACTTCTTTCCACAATATGATGTTAGTCCTTTTTGGATCTACTATATTCAATAGCTCCACTTTCAAGGATAGCGTGAGTCACTCTTTATACCTTCGATGGATCAACATGTTTGAATAGATCTTTCCTTTATACCTCTTCCAAAGGCCACCTTCACCAAATTGTGGCACCATGTTCCATGTGAAATATGGTGTTTGTAGGGAATTATAAGTGACATCTTCATTATATGTCCCACGCTCCACAACAAGGGGAGGGGGTTGTGATGTAATTCTCTCACTCTAGGGCCTCTTGCTTAGATTGAGAGTGTTATTGTTTATGCCATTATTATAGTTCTTTGAATTTCATTAGATAAGAGCATAATAAGAACAAGATCACTGAGAAATACACATTCACAAGAGACACAACATTTATCCTGGGAAACCCTCTAGGGGAAGAAAACCCAGCAAAAACTTCCTTATCATAAATAGCTTATACAATCTTCAAGAGATAACTCAAACCAATATAGAAAGTCCTCCCCAAGAGATGCGCCACCCTTCTTCTCCTCTCTCCAACTTGTAGTTGCATCTTGCCTCATAAGAGAATGAACAAGTGAGAGTTGTGTTAGAAGTGAGGCGCTAGCCTCTTATTTATATCAACCTGGCACGTGTGAAAGGTCACAATCTGGCAGGGCCAACCTCTCACTCTAGGTGGGTAAACCCACCTTTAATTAATTCTGGGTCTTCCATTATAACTGTTGGGGACGACTTCTTATTCTTCACTTTGTAATTCTCTGATGACCAATCCGCAAAAGGGGATTTGGTCCTTATACAATTACCGACATGATTAATCCTCAATGGGGATTAATCCAATAACAATAACAATAATAATGACATGATTAATCCGCAATGGGGATTTAATCCAATAATAAAATAATAATAAGAATGCTCTTCGCAGTTACATTATTTCAACACTCCCCCTTAACAAGAAGGGTATTCTTCATCAGCATTAGACGAGAGAGGTCTGCATCATCAGTGGCATCTGGAGGATAGTATCGTCAATATCATCTTGAACCATTGTCTAGAACATTTACGATTCATCGGAAGTTTTCTTCATCAGCAACATCATCATTCTTGAAAGAATGCTATCATCATATGCATCAAATATGTATCAGTAAAAATGATACCTCATTACAGCACTAGGTTGTCACATCATAGTACTACACTAGCTCAATGTCACAGCGTGTCAGTCACATCTTGCTTTACGTCTAACAACTATGTCAGAAGCATGACTCATCTTGCTTTACGTCTAACAACGAGGTCAGAAGCAAGGAACACATCAACATCTCGCTTTATGTCTAACAACGAGGTCAGAAGTGAGGAATCATCTTGCTTTACGTCTAACAACTAGGTCAGAAGCAAGGAATCAGCGGCGTTATGCTTTACGTCTAACAACTAGGTCAGAAGCATAACTCATCTTGCTTTACGTCTAACAACGA
>ML777554.1:1552719-1567340 GCA_009831015.1 Picea engelmannii | reverse complement strand
AGTCATCAACTTGTCATGTGTACCTTTGAATCTTATTAACTTGATTAATCAAACCTGGAGCCTTGTCCTCAGGAATGAGTGCTTGCTTTTCTTCCGAGTCTCCTTCACTCAAGATGACAAGTGCTTTCTTCAACCTGTCTTCTATACTAAGACAATACACTATCTTGACAGAAGGTTGGGTTAGAGGATAAGTTCTATGATCTCAACTTTTAATCCATCTAATACCTTGATCATGGCTTCAACATGCAACACTGATCAAGATAATGTCATAACAAATAGATGCATAATAGAATAATCAAACCTGAGTTGCATTATTCTTTTGAATGTGTTGGATCTTGAGATCCTTCTGGATATATGGCAAGAGGTCCCTTCTCCTGCAAATACTCTTTAAAGTTTAACCATTTAAACATATGTGAGTACATACCTCTGATAGCATTTGCAGGTAGTGGCTCCATCTGGCAGCAGCGGTAATCATTACCAACTCTTAAAAAACTTCAAGGGTGATTGCAACTGCAACTGGTTCTGAGACTGCAACTGCAACTGCAACTTAGGGTTTTATGAGGAAACCCTAATTTTTCAAACTTTGAAATTTGAAATTCTGATCCAGGGGATAGATGCGCTGAGTTGAGGCGAGTAAGCTGGTGTACTCAGATTTCTGAAAATCCAACTTTTACCCCCTCAAACTTGATCTGCGGATTTCTGGACTGGTGCTTCTGGTTTTTTGGTACTTCTAGTACTTCTAGTACTCTGGTTTTTTGGTTTTCTGGTACTTTGTGAAACTAGGGTTTCACTTTCTGGGAGATCTAGCCACTGCAAAGGTGCGTTGAAGGTGCCAAAATGATCCTTGGGGGAGGACGCACTTTTCTAGATGGTTTTAGGGCTGAAATACCTCACCAACAAAAAGCTCTAATTTGCATGTACGGCAACAGTGACGTTTTTCACTTTTCTCTTGTGAAAGATGCTCTCTTCAGTTTGGCTCTGATTCCATGTTAATGTTTAAGCCATTATTGTAATGCCCAGAATTGTAAAGACATTTATATTTCTACCAATTTACTTAATTTCTGTAAGCTTTTAAGAAGTATAATTTTTTTATAATTTGCAAAGCTATCTCCATACTTGCGTAAATAAAATTTGGCAATAAATATTAAATTTAAGTAAACAATTCACAATTTTGAGTTTAAATCCCTGTCTCTGATGCTACTATCTGCAGCAGCTTGAACCTTCGCTTGAACCTGCTCCTTAGAACACCCCAAAACCAGCCACCCTACCGACTAGTACGCCTAGCCCTAGGACATCTATGGACGTCCTAGCCCTCCGAGCCCAAAACCCCTCAGCCCCGGTGCACTGTAAATCCCACTGTCATCACTGTTAACTAACTCTGTCCCAATGCTCCCCAAAATCTCCTCTCCCGTCGAATGCATGAATGAATCCCCCCTATCTCCCCCAATCCTTCTCCTCCCTTCTGCCTCCTTCACCGCCCTCGCACCTTTACTCCCCACCAAACACCTTATCCATTAATTAATGTGTTTTCAGCTAAGGTGTTGTTTTGTTGATTTGCAGGTTAAGCGGATGGGAATTTGGGCTGGGAACGTGGCCCTTAAGGCTCCAGTGTCTCAACTAGTGCTCTGATACCAGATGTAATGCCCAGAAATATACTCAATAATAATAAAAAAAAATTCATATGTGTTGGTGGTGGTGATACAATTCAATCTTTAGGGCTCTCTTCATTCATGTGACATGACACTCTATGCTTCCATGTTGGGAACACATTGATTCATCAACATAATGACACATACTGCAAATCAGGCACATATCTACACTAATAACACTTACATGTGTGTTAATTACCTCACGCTTCATAATTATTTATAATAATAATAATAATAATCTCATTTAAGGTCACAGCCTAGCCAAACACCAAATTGATGCATGGAGGGTAGTCCTTGCCCTAGGACTCCAATACTTCGTCTATGTGATCCGACATGTGAACCCTTGGCAACCAACCTGTGGGCTTGTAGCTCCATAGAAGCCCAAGCTAGGCAAGTTCTTCCAAAACTGTCCACCAGCTAGGTCCTGCAAATACAAATGAGCACGCCCTCCAAGGATCTCAAGTCATAACATCATGATAAGTGAATCAACCAACAAATAAGCCATCTAAGCATGTGCATCAAAGATCACTATATCAAACAATTAATTGCTCAAAGACACTATGCGACTTGTCAGGCATGAATATGGGAGGGTTGATGAGGTGTCCTATTGGGTAGATCTTGCCCTAGGTCAAGGAGAGTTTCCAAGAGATCCCTCTCTAAGCCATGTAAATGAAGAGGTTGGGGTCAAGACTCAATGGGCATAGGGCTCATGGCATACAAGGGATCGTAGTGTCTCATTCATGGGTGCCTTTGTAGAGGGTGTGTGGTACCTTCCTCCGCAATGCACTTTTTCCAAGCCCATCAATTTCCTTTTATTTTTCTTACTTTGTTTGCTTTCAATATAGCATAAGGAGAGATTAGAGGTCACTGCCCTAGCATGGTGACTAGATGATGACAATGGCACCCACAAACACCTAGTGGAAATGAGAAGGTTGGCTCGTGATGAGACCCCCTTTCTCTCAGCCATGCAATTGAGATCCATTGCCCTGGTTTGGTGACCAAATGATGACAATGCCATACCACTAGATATCCATGGACATGATAGGTCGGCTCGTGATGAGACCTCCTATCCTTCAACTAACCTTTCAAGCATTCGTTATTATATTGTGGGTCCCCTTTACCCAAAGATAAGCATTTCACTGCTTTCTTGGGTGATCTCTGGGCAAAGTATCTGGAAGGTTTATACAAGGATTTTATCTTTTACCCAACATCAACCCCTCTGGGCCTTCAGCCCCTTCTTCCCATAGAATGAGCGACAACCCCTTCTTCGGTCAATACACCCTAAAATCCCAAGAGATAAGGAAATGGAGGGGAATAATGATGGAAAGTGGTAAGTATAGTCGAGAACAATATGATGGCTCATTAAGGGAGTTCCTAGTAGCAAACCCATCCCCAAGGAAGACCACTTACTAGGGAAAAATGTCAACCACCAAAGTGAAGCAGGGAAAAAGGCATAATGTCCAAGCATATATCATGAAATCCAGAGCAATCTAAGATGCAACATAATCAAATGGCATAAATATTGAAATGATGCTCACCATAATACTGACTTGTACCTCATGGAGCAAGGCCCACTGCCTTCTAGAAGCCAGTTGGTGTGGTGGATGCCATCTGCAAACCTGTGACCATCTGTGGTGGTGAGTGAATTTTCCATCTGTGCAAAGGGTATTTTTGGTCATGTAGTCTCTCGACACTCCATATCTGCAATCTGAGGGCCTCGAGACATAATCACCTTAGTTATCCACGAAATGGGGATAACATCTGGCTCCTACTCGAGGACATGTGCTCGACGTAGAGTGCATGAGAACCACAACATCTCCTTGTAGACCTGTGCCTCAAGGGAAACATCAAACTATCAAGTGCAGGATGGCCTACTTATTCTTTTTCGCATATGATCATAATCAAAACCCATTAAACTAGAAAAAGAAAAATTTGACATTTTTTCAATAAATTCTAAACTAAGCATGAAATCAATATGCAAGTAGAGAAAAATGAAGATGAAATGCATCTAAACTAATATGAGCAAAAAAAATGCAAGATGCAAGAAAGCAAGATGACTTACCTACTTACTTGGGATCCTGGGACCCTGAAGATCAAGTCCCGAAGGTGTCAGGTGAAATCGTACAACCAGTGCAACCACCTAATCATCCGATGAAGACATTTCCCCATGTGCTTAATCATGTGAAACAACAAAGATAAGTCCA
Source organism: Picea engelmannii (assembly GCA_009831015.1). Taxonomy (NCBI): domain Eukaryota; kingdom Viridiplantae; phylum Streptophyta; class Pinopsida; order Pinales; family Pinaceae; genus Picea; species Picea engelmannii. The sequence goes on along the minus strand of ML777554.1, from coordinate 1,563,487 downwards.
GCACATAGTAATCATGAGCATAAATAGACATATAATCAATCATGAAATAAAACTCATGGAGATGGGTGGGAGGGAGGAAATCCTGCTGAAAAGAGAAACCACAATCTTGATCATCCTGGAACTCCTGCCTGCAAGCATAGCCACAAGCTAGATCTATCCGTCTTTGGAGTGGACTGGCATATGTAGATGATGGCTCATCTTCATCCTCATCGACACAATCACTACTCCCTGAAGACTGAGAAGATGTGAGATAACTCAAGAAGACCCCATGCTTCATCGAAGGGGAAGAAATGAGGTATGGGACGGGTTCAGGTCTAGAAGAAGAAAAACGTTGCCTCTTTGTGTGTGAGTCTTTGTGAGAATCTCCAAGATGACAACTTTTTCTTCGTAGAGTGAACCTTTGATTGCCCCGGGATGGCTATGTCTTGGTATTCGTCCAAAATCAAGGACAAAAATGGCTGAAAATCCTCATAGAACAAATATGCATCCTTGAAAAAATATAAATCACCTTGAAGATGTTGTGACAAGTCATTCTCAAATGGATCGAGCAAATATGTGATCATGTCACCATCACCATCCCAAACATCTAAGTCATATATGCACGGAGACCTAACCTTTGTTTGAGGGTTACCCTCAACGTCGTAAGTGGGATCTCCGTCAAAGGTGAAAAGAGGCATGTCCCATCCACGTTTTCCAATCTGTATGAAAGTGTCAATATGTTGATCATCTGTATCTGAGGGCTCTTCTAGTGCTCCTTCACTTCCAGGGTCTTGGAATAGGTTGTCATCAATATCCTTGAAAGGGTCATAACTCATAGTGTTCTCCTCAGAATCTTCAACGTGATAAGCTTCATCATGATCTTCTTGGAAGCTTTCTTCATAAGCATGTTCTTCAAGCACCTCTTCATCTGTGAGGGCTTGGTCTTCGACAGATTCATGCAATAACTCTTTTACTTGGTTCATCATCTCTTCAACGGCTTTATTAGCAGCTCTTTCCCTTTCCATCTACAAAATTTCCTTCCATGAGAAATGGAGAGGTTTTGGTTGATTCCAAGGTGCCATAGTCCCATCGACTAGAAGAACACCTCAAAGGAGTCTCCAGGGGAGACCAAGGCTCATCAAAGGACGAAAAGGGGGCACCGGGGAAAGGTGGGTTCGGGAAAGGTGGAGTCACCAGACAAAATTTGTCAAAGGAAATGGGTAGGTTCTTGGAGTGGAGTTGCCAACAATCTCGGAGTGAAGGCTTTGGGAAAGAGACTTGCCAAAAGTATCATTTAGGGCACAAAGAGGATTCAAAATCCTCCTCGGCAATGGCACCAAAATGTTATAGCACAAGTTGTAGGTTGGGCAAAGTCTGACCCAACCACAAAAGCGAGTGCTACAACATGGGAATCCTACACCCAATGTCACCTCGATGTAGGTCCCGCACTTCTGGGGTGACTAAGGTCACTCCTGGGAGACGATCCCGGAGACCCTGGGGTGAATGAGAAGGATGAAGGGAAGTGTAAGGAGAAGTCCCCCAGAAGGTCAAGTAACGGAAGAGTAGATTGGTTCAAGATGGTAAGTGAAGAGAGGTAAATGGATACCAAGTGAAGCAATAGTTGTCGGTGCACCTGTACCTGCCCAAAATACAAGAAAAGACACCTTCCAATGCTATATGTTAGTGTGGATCAGCAAGTTAAGCTTGCTGTCCCTAATTTGCAGAAGTGGATAACAGTTTTTATCAACAAATAAAGTATCCAAATCAGCATATAAAGCACAAGATCAATTGGCAATATCATCAATAAATTTAGTAAATCAATTTTGATTTGAGCATAGCATTTTAAGATTGAATTAAGCAAGTTGTTCTAAAATGATTCTCTGCAGTAAATTATCAGCCTTATGGCTGTAGGAAACAATGACATGCAGCAGATAAATCAACCATAGGAAAGTCCCCAAAACTAGCCTAAAACGTGTGCCCTAGTTAGTGGAATTAGTGGTTGAAAATTTGAGGAAAGTTAGGGGCTAGTTAGTGAGAAATTAGCACCTAGGGTTAGTGATTTTATGCAGCCTAATGGTTGTAGGAAACAAGTTAGTACAGCAATGAGAAATCATGGAAGAAAAGGGACGCCCTAAGGGAGGAAAAATCCCCAAGCATCAAGATCACTATCCAAAAGAGAAAGCTTGTAAAGGTTGAAATTTCACGTTTGTCGAGGAAAATGTTTTGTATCTCCAATGCAACTTGAAATTGATTAGTGCCTTAAACTATTGGGCAATGGGGTCAAAGAGATAAAGAAGCTTAGTTAAAACCTTGGGGTTGTACGCCCTTGTAGTTCCCATGTATAGCTAGACTCCTTAGGGTCATGCCAACAAGGTATATGCCCTTGTATTTCTCTTGGCAAAAACACCTTGAACAGCCATAGACCTTCCAAAAGTTAAGCTTGGATAAAAGATTTGACTTACAAATGCCCTAGAGGTGTACGCCCTTGTAATTCCTAGGGTTTTGCAAACCAAAACAAGAATACCTTGGAGGGTGTATGCCCTTGTAATTCTCCAAGGCAACTTCTACATAATAATCTCCTTCAAAACAAGCAAACGAAAATACCTTGGGGAGGGTGTATGCCTTTATACTTCTCCCAAGGGTTTGACAAGTGACAAACTATAGAATTTAAAGCAAGATAACTAGACAATAAATACAAATTTCTCTTACCAAATTCATAAATAGTATTGAACAAACCCTTATCTCCAAGATTTAGAACATCCACATGCAAGAGAAAGAGATTCCAAGCTTATCGCATCACTTTTCCACCAATAGCCAAGAAAAACCAAGACAAGTGCAAAGAGAGAGAGAAAATGCTCAAAGCTAGCTAAAATTTCAGTCCAATGGCCTCTCACAATGGAGAGTTATGTTTTTCAAATGAGATCTTATGATCTCTACTTATACAAAATGTATCTAACATAGTTTGTCCACATACTTTAGGGTAAAACACAAGATTAGGGGTCAACAACCCTAATTTGCCCCTTTTACAAAATAATATTAAACAATTCCATTAAAATTTCACTTGTGCACAAATAAAACCCTAATTTACATGGATGTCACCCCTTTAGGGGACGTTTTGGCACTAGTAGAAAGTCGTTGGTGATGTAGGACGGAGTAAGGCTTCCGAAAGCCACATCTCAAGCATCCAAATGTATTCCTTAAAGGTCAAAGCCTCAAACACCTCAAAACGTCCAAGTGCCAATGCAGATTACCTCACCACCATGCCCTAAGCCCCAAAACATGACGTCAAGCTAAAAAAGAAGACGTTTTTCCCCTCCTGGGCAAATCGTTTGGCATGTGAGGGTTGGGCTAAGTCTTCCACGTCATCTTCTAACTCTCCAATACTTCGTCTCTGTGATCCGGCATGTGGACCCTTGGCATCCAACCTATGGGCTTGTAGCCCCATGGAAGCCCAAGCTAGGCTTATTCTTCCAAAACTGTCCACCAACTAGGTCCTGCAAAGACAAATGAGCACACCATCCAAGGATCTCAAGTCATAACATCATGATAAGAGAATCCAATCAATAAATAAGCCATCTAAGCATGTGCATCAAAGATCATTATATCAAACAATTAATTGCTCAAAGACATTATGCGACTTGTCAAGCTTGAATATGGGAGGGTTGACGAGGTGTCCTATTGGGTAGATCTTGTTGAAATAATGTAACTGCAAAGTGTATTCTTATTATTATTTGATATATTATTCATTGGATCAATCCCCATTGTGGATTGATCATGTTGGCTATTGTAAAAGGACCAAATCCCCTTTTGTGAATTGGTCATAATGTAATTGTAAAAGGCAAAAGAAGAAGTCGGCCCCAGAATATATCAAGAGGCCCCAAAATATAATAAAGGTGATTACAACCACCCAGTTTGAGAAGTCAGCCCTGCCAGTGAAGAGACACTTCACACGTGCCATATTTGTATAAATAAGGAGGCTAGCGCCTCACTTAGACACACACCTCACTTGCTCATTGAGAGACAAGTTTCAGAATTGCAGTTGGAGAAGAGAGAGAGAGAGAGGCGCATCTTTGGGAGAGGGATCTTCTGTATTAGCTTGAGTTATCTCTTGGCATTGTATTGGCTATATATAATAAAGAAGTTTTGTTGGGTTTTCTTCCCCTAGAGGGTTTCCCAGGATAAATGTTGTGTCTCTTGTGATTGTGTATTTCTCAATGATCTTGTGTTATGCTATTGTTATCTATTGAAATGCAAAGAACTATAATAATGGCTTAAACATTAACATGGTATCAGAGCCAAGCTGAAGGAAGCATCTTTCACAAGAGTGAAAAACGTCACTGTTTTCGTACATGCAAATTAGGGCCTTTTTGATGGTGAAGCTTTTCAGCCCTAAAACCACCTAGAAAAGTGCGCCCTCCCCCAAGGATTACTTTGGCACTCTCAGCGCACCTTTTCAGTGGCTAGATCTCTTGGAAAGTGAAACCCTAGTTTCACAAAGTACTAGAAAACCAGTGTACCAGATGTACCAGAGTACCAGATGTACCAGAGTACCAGAGGTACCAGAAAACCAGAAGCACCAGTCCAGAAATCCGCAAATCAAGTTTGGAGGAGAAAAAGTTGGATTTTCTCAGATCCAAACACACTAGGCTACTCGCCTCAGCCAAGCGCACCTCTTGGTAAGTTCAGAATTTGATTTTGAGCGTTTTCATTTTTCGGTCATTTTCCTAGCTCCAGGTAAAAGAAGTCTGCAAGCACTAAGCTTGTTGACAAGCTGGAAGGTGTGGAAAACTTTTGTGCCTGGAAATATAGGATTGGACTCGTTCTTGAAGAGAATGACCTAGCAAAATTCGTCAAAGGAGAAATTATGGAACCCGATGATGCTGCAGAAAAAGCCAATCATCAAAAGGACACAATCAAGGCCAAAAGAATCATTACAAATTCAATCAAAGACCACTTGATTCCTTATGTGTCATCTAAGAAGACTCCGAAAGAAATGTTTGACGCCTTGACCAGACTGTATGAAGGAAAGAACATAAACCGGAAGATGAATCTAAGAACTCAATTAAAGAATACAAGGATGCAGAAAGGAGAAACAATTCAGGAATATTTCTCCAGAATCTCAGAATTCAAAGAACAGTTAGAAGCGATTGGAGATACCATAGACAAAGATGAACTCATAATGACAACCCTAAATGGTCTCACAAGACCTTGGAATGCATTCATCCAAACGATATGTGCTAGAACAGAGAAACTGAAGTTTGATAGTCTATGGAAAGAATGCATCCACGAAGAAACAAGAGTAGCTAACCGTGAAGCGCTACTGGCAAGAGATTATGATCAAGCCCTAGCTACTCACACCAAAAGAGGAAGGAAGAAACCCTACTTCCAAAAGGAGACTCATAAAGAGTCTCAACCGCCAAACAAATTCAATAATAAAGAATCTAATCCAAGGAGATTTCAAAAGAAAGGACAGCGAAGGGAAAGAGATTACTCATTTGTACAATGTTATCATTGTGACAAGATGGGACACATTGCGAAATTATGTCCAGCCAGACGAGAAGAATACAAGAGAAAACATAAGAGGCACCATGCCCATGTAGTCGAAGATGAAGAGCCACCCGCAAAGATAATAAGAGAGCATATCAAAGACCATGTCTTAATCTCGGCCCTCTCAGGATCTGTAACACCTAGAGAGGACACTTGGCTCATCGATAGCAGTGCATCCAAGCACATGACGGGATAAAGAGACATTCTCTCTTGTATCTCAAAAGAGAAGTTTTCTCAAAAAGTGACACTTGGAGATGATTACCAATATCCCATCAAGAGAGTGGGAGAATCAAACCACAAACTGAAGTCAGGGAATTCACTAAAATTAAAGGACGTATTATATGTACTAGGTTTGACTAAGAACCTACTCTCCATTTCAGCTTTAGAAAAGAAAGGCTTCAGTGTTGCCTTTATAGATGGAGAAGTTCTTATGTGGGCTAAATGAGAAACCTTAAATGAAGCAATCATCATTGGAAGTGAAGAAAATGGCTTGTATAAACTAAAGGGTCACTCAGAGGTTGCCATGACCCACGCCATTGAAAACTCATGTGAATTTTGGCATAGAATATTAGCTCACATCAACTACAAGGCGTTACCATACATATGCAAAGTGGTCACAGGTTTACCAGAACTCAAGGTTGACCATGAAGGCGTATGCAATGGATGTGCACAGGGGAAGAACATCAAGAACCCTTTTCCGAAAAGAAACAGCAAAGCAGAAGGAGTCCTAGAGCTCATTCATTCAGATATATGCGGCCCAATGCCATCATCCTCCATTAGTGGGTATGTATATTATGTATCATTTATTGATGATTACTCTCGTAAGACCTGGGTATATTTTTTGAAATCTAAAGATGAAGTGTTCAGCAAGTTCAAGGAATTCAAAGCCTTGATAGACAATCTTTCTGAAAGAAAGATTAAGATACTCAGGTCAGATAATGGAGGAGAATATACCTCAAAATAGTTTGTGAACTTTTGCAAAGATGTTGGGATCAAGAGGGAACTCACTACTCCCTATAATCCCCAACAAAACGGTGCAGTTGAACGAAAGAACAGAACGATAATGGAAGTTGTGAAGACTATGATCCATGATCAAGATCTTCCTATGTGTTTATGGGCAGAAGCAGCAATGGCAGTTGTATATGTGCAGAACCAATTGTCCCATAGTGCACTTGGGCTCAAGACCCCGGAAGAGATGTTCACTGAAAAGAAGTAAGAGGTAAGCCATCTCAAAATATTTGGCTGCCCAGTATTTATTCATATATCGATTCAGAAGAGAAACAAGCTCGAATCTTTAGGAAAGAAGGGAATATTTGTGGGATACTGTGAAGTCTCCAAGGCCTTCAGAATTTATATACTAGGTCACCATCACATTGAGATCAGCAGGGATGTGACCTTTGATGAAGATGCAACGCTCAAGAAATCAAGAAGATGCCAACTTGAAGAAGTGTATGAAGAGGAACCCGTAATCCCTAGAACTGCAGTGAGGGAGGTTCCCAGAGCCGCAGAACCGGTGAGGGAAGTCGTAACTTCCCCTGATGAGGAAATTCTAGAAGACCATGATATATTAGAAGTTCAAGAACCTCCTCAGATAACGATCCTCCATAAAAGAAAGCCATCTTGGGCTAGAGAGCTTATTAAAGATGGAGAGAAGTATGGTGTTCCCGAAGGAACTATGAGACAAGTGAAAAGACCAAAGCCATTCTCCAGTTTTACGGCTTTGATGTGTGATCTTCTAGAGGAGCCTACCTGCTTTGAAGAAGCCATTAAGAGGAAAGAATGGGCAGATGCCATTACAGAGGAATACCAATCTATAATAAACAACGAAGTATGGGCAAAAGTTCCCAGACTGAAGAGTAAAGATGTGGTGTCCTCCAAATGGATCTTCAAAATAAAACATGTTGCTGATGAATATTGAGAAATATAAAGCAAGATTTGTAGCTTGTGTCTTTTCTCAAAAAGAAGGCATTTACTATGAAGAGGCATTCGCTCTTGTAGCCAGATACACTTCGATCAGAACCATCATAGCCCTTGCAGCGAAGATGAAGTGGAAGCTACACCAGATGGACGTAAAGACAGCTTTCCTAAATGGTGTCATCGAAGAGGAAGTGTATATAGAGCAACCTGAAGGATTTGAAGATGAAGACAGGAAGTCTCATGTCTACAGGTTGAAGAAAGCATTTTACGGATTGAAGCAAGATCCTAGAGCTTGGTATGGCCGAATAGACAGCTTTCTAACGAGCTTGGGCTTTACTAAGAGTAAAGCAGATTCTAACCTCTACTTCAAGGTTATGAACGATGAGCCAGTAATATTACTACTATATGTGGATGACTTATTCTTAACCGGAGAAGAAAAGCCCATCACTGAATGTAAGAAGAGACTTGCCTCGGAATTTGAAATGAAAGGCCTTGGCCTAATCCATTATTTCTTAGGTCTTGAGGTATGGCAGAGTCTAGAAAGGATCTTCCTTAACCAAGGGAAGTATGCAGTCGAAATCCTAAAGAGATTCGACATGTTGGAATGCAAGTCCATGAATACACCCATGGAAGCAAAGCTGAAGCTGTTGGTCGACACTTCGTCAGAATTGATTGATGCCACGTTGTACAGACAGATTATTGGATCGCTGATGTACCTAACGAACACCAGACCAGACATTTGTTTTGCCGTGAACACCTTGAGTCAGTTTCTGGTAGAACCCAAAAATGTTCACCTAGTGGCTGCAAAACATGTGATGAGGTACCTTAAGGGTACAATAGATTGTGGTCTCAGCTATGATGGAGATCATGATTTCACATTGAGTGGATATACTAATGTAGATTGGGCAGGAAGTGTTTCTGATAGGAAAATCACTTCAGGATGTTGTTTCAGTTTGGGATCAGCCATGATCTCGTGGCAGAGTAGGAAGCAATCCAGCATTGCTCTCAACACAGAGGAAGCAGAATACATTGTTGCATGTTCTGCCAACTACAAAGCTATATGGCTTCGAAAGTTGCTAGAGATGGAAGCAACCATGATCCTATGTGACAACCAGAGCTACATAAAGATGACAAAGAATCATGTATTCCATGACAGGTCGAAGCACATAGAGATCCGATATCATTACATCCGTGACATGGTGCAGAGAGGAGCCTTAAAACTCCAGTACGTTAGCACGGATGAACAGGTTGCTGATGTGTTGACCATGCCTCTATCTCATGTAAAGTTTGAGCACTTTCGAGATAAGCTTGGTATAGTCCTAAAGGAACTTCCTCGAAAGGGGGAGTAGTTGTTGTGATGAGACATCTCTTGCTTCCAGCTTCAGTGTTGTGACGTAAAGTAAGAAGATGTGATGAGACTAATAGTGTGCTTCCGGCTTGACAGTTTTAACGTAAAGCCAGTCTAGTATCTTGCTTCCAACTTGATGGTTGTGACGTAAAGCAAGAAGATGTGATGAGACTAGTACTGTGCTTCCGGCTTGACAACTGTGACGTAAAGCCAGTCTAGTATCTTGCTTCCAACCTGACGGTTGTGACGTAAAGCAAGACGACGAGACTAGCACTAAGCTTCCAGCTTGACAGTTGTGACGTAAAGCCAGTCTAGTATCCTACTTCCAACTTGATTGCTATGACGTAAAGCAGGACAAGTTTCTTGCTTCCATCTTGACTGCTATGATGTAAAGAAAGACTATGAGATGAGACTAGAATTGTGCTTCCCGCTTGACATCTGTGACGTAAAGCCAGTCTAGTATCCTGCTTCCAGCTTGATTGATGTGACGTAAAGCAGGACGAGTTTCTTGCTTCCAGCTTGACTGTTGTGACATAAAGCAAGACGAGCATTGTGGTTCCAGCCTTACAGTTGTGACGTAAAGCCAGTCCAATATTATGATGATGAGCCAGCCTCGTGTTGTGATGATGATGTATTAGTTTTATACTCATACATATTGATGCAGATGATGATTGCATTCCTTTGAGAATGACGATGTTACCGATGAAGAAAACTTCCGGTGATTTATAGATACGCCAATCGGTGTTCCAAGATGATATTGATGATGATGTCCTCTCACCCACTTGATGTTGTTGATGATGTTGTCCTCTCTCTCTCGCCTGATGCTGTTGAAGAATACGCTTTTTGTTAAGGGGGAGTGTTGAAATAATGTAACTGCAAAGTGTATTCTTATTATTATTTGATATATTATTCATTGGATCAATCCCCATTGTGGATTGATCATGTTGGCTATTGTAAAAGGACCAAATCCCCTTTTGCGGATTGGTCATAATGTAATTGTAAAAGGCAAAAGAAAAAGTCGGCCCCAGAATATATCAAGAGGCCCTAAAATAAAATAAAGGTGATTATAACCACCCAGTTTGAGAAGTTGGCCCTGCCAGTGAAGAGACACTTCACACGTGCTATATTTGTATAAATAAGGAGGCTAGTGCCTCACTTAGACACACACCTCACTTGTTGATTGAGAGACAAGTTTCGGAATTGCAGTTGGAGAAGAGAGAGAGAGAGTGGCGCATCTTTGGGAGAGGATCTTCTGTATTAGCCTGAGTTATCACTTGGCATTGTATTGGCTATCTATAATAAGGAAGTTTTGTTGGGTTTTCTTCCCCTAGAGGGTTTCCCAGGATAAATGTTGTGTCTCTTGTGATTGTGTATTTCTCAGTGATCTTTTGTTATGCTATTGTTATATATTCAAATGCAAAGAACTATAATAATGGCTTAAACATTAACAGATCTTGCCCTAGGTCAAGGAGAGTTTCCAAGAGATCCCTCTCTAAGCCATGTAAAGTGGATGAAGTGGTTGGGGTCTGTTATCCCCGATTTTTACGGATAACTAGGAAATCATGTCTCGAGGCCCACCGGTCCTAGACATGGAGTACCGAGAGCAAGATTGACCTGAGCATGGCCCTGGAGGGCCCATCCTTTACTTCTTCCATCAGATTTGTCTTGTCAGCAGCAGCAACATCCATCACCATCGACTTGGTCTTGTATCGGAGGAGGTTCTTGCTCCATGAGGTAATTTGTCCAAGTATCATGGTATTTGTCACTTTTGATCATTGAAACCTTTAAATATATGCATCTGATTCCTTTTATCTCTAAGAACTGCTTGGATCTTACATTAGCCCACTTGACCATGATTGGGGAAATTGACAGGGTGCCCTAGCAAGTATGTGCCCATAGGTCTTGGTTTGCCACTGGGGGGGTTTCTGAAAATCCATCGTCCGCTCCCGTCATAGCACCACTTTTTCATCTTATCTC
>ML777554.1:1516075-1531974 GCA_009831015.1 Picea engelmannii | reverse complement strand
CCGGTACACATGGGGAGATGATTAGCTCGGACCTCCATGGGGCTGAAGAGCCCATCGGATGGTTGTTGGGATGGCAGAGGCAGGACAACGTCATGATGAGCCCTTGCATGAAGAAGACAGAAGGACGCCCTCACCAGGACACTGTGGCAAAGATTTGACCTATGGGGGATCAGCCCCTGCGGATGGGATGATGGCCTTGATGGATAGGACGCCACCCAGGACAGGCTGGACGTTTTCTGGAGCAGATGGCAGTGTACTGGGCTTATTTGGCACATGTGGCAGGTTGCAGGAGCCCCAGAGGGGCCAATGTTTTTCTTTTTGGATGATGATTATGCCCTGAAAGGGCCAACGTCTCCCTCAGAGGGGCCTGACGTCTCCCTTTTTAGCTCATTTTTGGCATTTTTAGCATTTAATGTGACAAATAGTGAAGTATTGTTAAGTCAGCCTTGTCAGCTGTTTTAAATGACCCATTTTGTTAATTAAAGGTCATTTGGATGATATATATTGAGGACGTTGAGCCTCATTTTGAAATAACACAACTTGCTCTCTTGTGAGAGATACTTCTTAGCTCTTGTCTTGGTTATTTTTGGCTCTTGGAGTGAGGCGCTACTATTGGAGGGATTATCTTTGGCATATACATGGTGTTTTTATCATTGGAAGGTGTTACAACTAGGGTTTGATTTGGCTCTTCATTGATTTGTAAGTATATTTTGCATGCAAAACTTCTTTATTGAATGGTTGTAGGTAGAATATCTTACTTTTATGGTTACATTGTCAATATTTTGCTTAATCATTGAAACCCTAGGGAGCAAGCACACAAGTAGGTCATTGCTTCATGTCCCCATGATAAAGACTTATTTAGCCATTTGATTAAGAAGAACCTAGCCTAGCCATAGCTACACTAGTTCCTCTTTTTCTTGAGTTAGTTTGAAACATAAATTGAAGAAAGAAGACGTCCTAGGCCTAATTTATTTTACACCTAGGGTTTGACTCTTAGGGTTTGAAAAGCCTTGTCCCCAAGCAACACTTTTCAGCCATAGATTTATGTTTTGTAGCTAGCCGTTTTTGCCAAAGAGTCTTAAGGAAAGAGGGAGGAGCATGAGGCCTAGCTTTAGCTACACCGGAATGAGCCCCCTCCCCTTAGGGTTTTGATTCGGTAACCCTGCCATTGCAGCACCATCAAACCTAACTCTCCTGTCCTTAGGTTTAAATCTTTCCAAGCTTTCAAGCCTCTCTTCTTGACTCCATTAACCCAAGGCACTAGTCTAAACCTAAAACGTTGAGTCTTTGGTGTTCAAACACAATCTTTCAAACTTTCTTGAATTAAAACCCTAACTAACCCTAGCGTTTCTACTAACCCTAATTTGTTGATGACGTCTTGCCATTTTTGAACTCTTGTTAGGTCTAAAACTTGCGGCTAGGTCATCCATTGATAGCCATAGAGGTGTTAAGCAATTTCATTGGTCAATTTAGCCAAACGTCCACCTCTTTGCTTCTCAAACTAACCTAGAAACTAGGCTGACGTCACCCCTTTAGTATAGTGACGCAGCAACAATATTTATATCTAATAATTGATGACGTCAAGCCTCTTTCCAAATCTTGTTTAGTGCAAAACGTTGTGGCTTTGTCATTTTTGATAGACATTTGAGTGTTAAGCAATTTCATTAGCATATTTAGCAAAAAGTCTACTCAATTGTCTAAACTAACTTAGAGATAGGGTTGACGTCACCCTTTTAGTATAGTGACGCAGCAACAACATTATATATGAGCAGATTTATAATATTTATTGCATTGTGATACAATAGGGATTGATTTTATACATTGAATGCAAGCATCATTTTGGTATTTATTGAGGAAGTGATATTATAAGTCTTAGCTTTAATTGCAATCATTGACTTCGTCAATAATTACTTTCATTATTGCTCATATGCATTTAAGATAGTCATTGATATTTTGAAGTACTAATCACTGTACGCACATTTTAGTTTCATTTGCCTTGTCTCGCAAACAGGTGCTCTCTCTCAGTGAAATATCTCTTCTTTGACTATCCTTTTGGCAGTAATCTGTGAAGGGAAAGCTTACCTTAACCTTTGAGCCCTAAACCCTTGATCCTTTTCCTTCAGAACCCCAGATTACTAGGGACGTCTCCCTTGGGATTAGCCACCCTAAATAGAAAGAGCTCCCCATCGAGGTGACAGTGGGTGGGGAAGCTCCTGTTACGCCAGTTTGAGCCTTGACTTCAAGCTACTTAAACCTTTCCTACAAACTGAGCGATAACAAAGCCAAATAATAAAGCCCCTCTTTCTTGGTTTTCCCCACACTAGGGTTTCCAAGGTAAAATTTTTGTTATGTATTTTTATGTGCTTGGTTTCATGTTCATTTTCTGCTATGCAAATTGGTTAAAAACTCAACTGTAATTTTCTGCAGAATTTACAGAGTTCTATATTAGCATTGATTTAAAAGTTGGGTAGATAAATTATTGGCAAGTAAAATCTTGTTTGTTGGGTTTAAAGTTTAACAGACAATGCGCTAAGACTTAGGGAATAATACACATGGAAAAGGAGAGGGAATAATATGCATGGAAAAGGATATATGTGTAAGGAATAGAGAGTATGAGGAAAAATATGGATAATGCATGAGAAAAAGGAATTAAAAATGGAAAGTTTATCTTTAGTCAACTCAAACACGTAAATGTATCATGTGTAACAACTCATCTTTAATGCATGTGCCACATGTCCTCAAGCAAAGCACCCAAGTTGGCCATTTGTCACTCTCTAAAACTCCCACACGTTGAAATTTTGACCTGCCACTTGTCACCCCGCATGGTGACCATACTTGCTATATATAGCCCTGCTAAATATAAACATGCCAAAAATAGCAGTCTAGCGCTAAAAAATAGGAAACCACCAAATATGTCTAGGACCACTATGAGATCACTGCCAAATATAGTATGTCTAAAAATAGACACTGCTAAAAATATAATCTCGCCACATGTCAATGATATCATACTCATCAAATTCGATTCTTCGTGAGGATTTCAAATATGCAAGCAAAATCAACATTCAAGGCCTGGAACTCCACCTGCTAAAAATAGAAAGTACTCACATGTCATCCCGAAAAGAGCTCACTGGACTCAAAATGTCACTAGGATCAATATTGTTAGCTTAGAATCCTAATCTTAACCTTGCAACTCAACCTACTAAAAATAGAAAGTCCCTGCATGTCGCCTGGAAAAGTGTCATCGAGTTCAGAATCATGCAAGGATCAATATTGTATGCTCAAAACTGACATGCGAATCTCCGGACATTGACTCCTAAAAAGTAGGAATCATGCTAAAAATAGCAATCTCTCTCTAATCCATGGAAAATTGTGCTAAATCTGTCGCTAAAGAAAAAACCACCACTACACTGGTCCCGTACCTTCCTTTCATGGGAACCAACCATTGGCTCACACAAATGCTCAATCTGTGTCAACTGTCTAAATGCCAACCAAATATAGACCATGTTGGCTCTTAACCCTCAAGATTTTCAAGGATGAAAATCCAGGGGTTAACAGTGTGCCAATACCCAAGTAGAGGAGTAATTCTCGAGAAACCCTTCAAAGTGTAAGTATAAGTGAATGAGGTGGTATGGGGTTTACTTCATGGTCATGGAATTGACATGCAAAGCCACATGAGGGTTCATCTCCATGAGTGCCTTTGTAAAGGGAGCACTCGATGCTTGAGTTACCCTTTCCTCAGCAATGTGTGTATTCCAAACCCCTTTCTTGTCTTTTGATTATTCATTTATTGCTTTGCAAGACCACTTTTTAGGTTTCTGCATTCATTATTTTTTACTGGGATTCATTAAGTCCTTTTAATTTGATATGCATTATGTGCATTAGGACTCGGGGCAATCATCTCATAGTGAGGAGGTAGAGCTCAAGCTAACTTTGAGCTTTTCATTCATTTGTCATTTGTCATTTGTCATCCCATTTTTTTTTCATTTTGAATTTATAACATGCTCTTAACAATATTTCTTATCAGCTATATTAACCTCGGGCATTCTAGCCTCTTCTTCTCATAGGAGGAGGATGAAGGCCCAAACCTTTTTGGTGTACAAGTAACAACCATTCCCAAAAGATATACCAACAGAAGGGAAATAGATGGAATGTGTTCAGTATCGAAGGGAGTGGTACGTTGCCCCTATCAAGACCTCCCAATAGTACCCATGTTTCCCAAGAGTGACAACACTGTACTAGGACAGATGATGGCCACCAAGGTGAAACAAGGCAAAAAGCATAACTTCCAAGCATCATGATCCATAATGTGACTTCAACCCGTGATCCTTACCTAAATGCCTAATGCATTAAATGTAACACTTTATATGAAATAATGACTAATGTACCTCATGTGTGCCAGACCACCATCATCAGATGAAACATGTTGATCAAGTGAATGAGTTGAGCAATGATGAGGGGGGAGGCATCTGGAGGGCTACTGTCTATGGAGAATGTTGATCAACATTTCTAGGATCATTGTTTGCAATGTGGATGATCATGGAATGATCTCCTCTAGTGACCCCTAGGTGAGAGGACGTAATACTACCATCATGTCAGATGGATGTACTAATGGAAAGAACCGTACAATCATAAGTTTCTTTGTCTCTTGCCCTCCAGGAACCATATTTTTGAAATTTGTTGATGCATCTAATAAGGTGAAAGATGCAAACCTGGTATTTCAACTTTTGGTTGAGATTGTTATATCACTGGAGGAGGCAAATGTTGTTCAGATCATCACTGATAATGCCTCTAACTATGTTCTTGCTGGTAAAATGTTGAGTCCAAATACAGGACCATATTTTAGACCCGATGTGTTGCAAAATGCATAGAACTCATGTTTGAGGACATAGGCAAACATGAATGGATCGAGAACACTATACATCCCCAATGCATCACAAAACACATCTACAATCACTCATGGGTATTGAACCTAAAAAGGAAAAATATCGAGGGGAAGGAACTTGTTAAGCCTGCCATCACGAGATTTGCAACTCACTTCCTCACATTGCAATCTCTCATTTCCCAAACACAAAACTTGAAAAAAATGTTTTTTAAGTGATGACTGGGATGAATCTCGATGGGCTCGCAAATAAGATGGAAAAGACACCAAAAAGAAAGTTTTTGACAACACTTATTGGAAAAAAAAAACAAAGGTTGTGAAAATTGGTGAGCCCCTTGTTAAGGTGTTGCAGTTGGTCTATGGGGAATTAACCATGGGTTACATCTATGAGGCTATGGATCAAGCAAAGGAGCAAATAAGGACAGCCTACAAAGATAGACTAGCTAAGTATGGGATTATCTGGGAGATCATTGATAATAGTTGGGTATTTCTTGAACCTAAGGTATCATTACAGAGCTCAATTAGGAGAAGATCAAATTGGGGAGGTCAAAGATGGATTGTACGAGTGCTTGGAGCGCATGGTCCCTGATAAGGCAGAGCAACTGGAAGTACATTGACAAATCAATTCTTTCTCTAGAGCCACGGGTACCTTTGGAAAAAACCTAGCAAAGATTGCAAGAGATGTGGACCAACCAAGTAAGCAATTCCAAAAAAAAATTGAGATCAATTGTTTAAACTTTAAATACTTTATTGTTTAGCCAAAGTCACAATCTAATCAACAATAAACTAACTTTGTCTTCACAGCACATTGGTGGGAGTCATATGGTAGCCAGTGTCCTCAATTGCAAAAGTTTGCAATTCGAGTCCTGAGCCAAACTTGTAGTTCTTCTAGGTGTAAAAGCAATTGTTCTACCTTTGAGCAAATTCACATGAAGAAGAGACATTGTTTGGAACAAAAACGGTTAAATGATCTCCTCTTCGTGCAGTACAACCTTTGATTAAGACGCAACCAGTTGTTGAACATAAGGCCGGATACATATCCCATTGTGTTGGATGATATTGATCCAACCTCAGAATGGGTGGAGTCATCTCACCAAGCAAAGTTTGATCATGATTTTGATATTGATGACTTGGAGTTGGGGAGGATTGGTTTGGATCTAAATCCACTAGTAGGGATGGAGTAAGCAACAATGTAGCACCAAGCATGGCACATGCAAGTATTGAATTTTCACTATACTAGGCTCAAGCATGAGGTTTATTTCAATTTTAGCATTTACTTGAACCATAAACAAATGCAGCTACACCATTCACAATTGTTGCAATAACCAAGATCACAAGAAGAAGTACCATGCACAAGAACGCAAGAAATATCTTGGGAAACCCTTCTACTCAAGGGAAGAAAACCCAACAATCCTTTGCTATATTCTTAAGAGAAGATCCCCCAACCATAAAACACTAATTCACAAAAGAGGGTGCTCTATAACCTTGAAACTTGCACCCAAGAGAGGTGCACACTTCAGCCCTAGAAATGTACTTGCTGAAATTTCCAAATGACAAGTGACAAGTGTGTGAGTGTGTTTCCTCAATGGGGAAATCACCTCTATTTATACTAGACCTAAACACAACAATAGGTGTGTTTGTTGGCACAACAGGGCCATCCTCAATAACTCAGAAAATAATTAATTCTTACAATAAACCTTAATTATCTTTCACATATGGTGGGGCCGACTTGTACCCTTTACATCACAATTAGGGTTACAAGCAAATCTTACACTTAGACAATATAGCAAGGGATCTACACGTCCACTAGTGCTCAGCCACTAGGGACACGTCCACCTATGCTCAGCCACAGGGACGTCATACTCAACAGAATCATCTGGAGTACCACATTGTCTCAACTCTCACACAAAGGAGAACGATACACCCATCACATCGACACACCCAACCACTGGGGGACGACTCAACTCTCTAGAGGAGAACAATGCCCTAACCACTGGGGAACGACTCAACTCACACACAGAGGAGAATGATGCCCCATCACGTGGGTATGTCCAACACTGGGCTCCCTCTCAGGTCGACTCAACTCTATCACAAAGGAGAACGTATCCTGGAGGATGTCTCATGACACTGCAATCATCAACACTCCCTCTCAGCTAGGGAGGCATTCTCAACCAGGCCAAGTCTCTCACGGAAGTACTCGAAATTCGTCCTGGCAAGCGGTTTGGTGAAGATATCTACAATTTGCTCATGTGTAGGAAGGTGTTGCACATGTATTGTTTTCCTCTGCACCATATCTCTGATATAATGATATTTTATCTCAATGTGTTTCGATTTATCGTGAAACACGGGATTCTCAGAGAGCTTCACACAACTCTCGTTATCACAATGAATAATGGTAGAATCCATCTCATGATCAAATAAATCTGTTAGGAGCTTGCGAAGCCACACTGCTTCGCGGACTGCCACACTCAACGCCATATACTCTACTTCTGCAGTACTCAAAGCCACAGAGCTGTGTTTCCTACTGCACCAGGAAACCATGGCAGGCCCAAAGGTAAAACAACAACCGGATGTGCTCTTTCGGTCCACTGCGCTCCCTACCAAATCTGCATCGGCACATCCCCGTAATCTCATGTCTACACCAGAGGCATATCTCAGGCCACATCCAACTTTGCCTCGTAGATATCTCAATACATGCTTCACTGCTATCTAGTGAATCTATCTCGGCTAACTCATGAATTGACTCAGTATATTCACTGCATAACATATATCAGGTCTGGTGTTAACTAGATACATCAATGATCCAATCAGTTGTCGGTATAAATGTGGATCAATCTTGCCTGAATCAGTAGAAGCATCGTTTATTTTCTTCAAATCCATCACCATCGATGTAGGCATTGATTTGCAGTCTGTCATACCGAACTTCTTCAATATCTCCACTGTATATTTTCCTTGACTAGGGAAAATCTCATCAGTCCTCTGCCATACTTCTAGTCCCAAGAAGTAGTGCATCATACCCAGATCCTTCATCTCGAATTTAGAAGTTCAATGCTCGCTTGCATTCAACAATAATTCTTTCTGAACCAATGAGGAATAAGTCATCCACATACGGGACCAAGATCAGGCACACGTCACCAACAATGTGATAATATAGGTTTGGATCAACAACACTCTTGTTGAAGCCCAAACTCATCAAAAATACGTCCATCTTCTCGTACTAAGCACGAGGTGCCTGCTTTAGTCTATACAAGGATTTCTTCAAACTGCACACATGATATTTCTAGTCGTGTATCACAAATCCCTCTGGTTGCTCGATGTAAACTTCTTCCTCAATCTCACCATTGAGAAAGGTTGTCTTTCAATCCATCTGATGTAGTTTCCAACCCATGGATGCAGCTAGTGCAATAATAGTACGGATGGAAGTGTATCGGGCTATAGGAGCAAATGTCTCCTCATAATCAATTCCCTCCACCTCTAAGAATCTATGGCTACAAATCTCGCTTTGTATTTCTCGACACTTCCATCAGTTGCATGCTTGATCTTATAGATCCACTTGGAAGTCACTACAAACTTCCCTTCTGGTCTTAGAACAATATCCCACACATCATTCTTCATGATGGACTGAACTCTTCTGCCATGGCATCTTGCCATACCTGCTGACATGTTGCTTCTCCATGACAAGAAGGCTCAGTATCAAATGATGTGGCTCATGGATGAAAAATAACTCGAAAATATCTTTGGTTTCTTGCTCTCTCAGAATGTGCCTCGAGGAGCTGCATGTCCCTCTACCTCCTACAGAGTTTGTCGAGCCCAGGCAGGCCTTTTATGGCCTACTGCAATGTCTCTAGGGACATCAACTGGAGCAATTGGATCAACTGGATCGACTAGAACAATGGTTGTATCCCTCTGAACTGCTGAAAGGGGAGAAGGTACTGTCTCGCTATTAATCTCCATCTGAGATTCTTTGGATCTTCGAAAGGCTATCTCTTCCTCAAAGATGACATCTATGCTCACCTCAATATGTCTCTGACCAAGGATGTAGATCCGATATGCCTCCGAAGATTCATTGTATCCCACAAATGTACCCTTTCTCCCTGAAGGGTCTAGCTTGGACCTCTTCTCTTTGGGTACATGAAAGTATACTGGACACCCAAATATCCTGAAGTGTCCAACCTCAGGCTTCACTCCGGTGAAGGCTTCTTCGTGAGTCATATTCTTCAAAATCTGGTGAGGACTCTTGCTCTGAACGTAGACTATTGTCATGGATGCATCTACCCACAGAATCATAGGTAGACTATAATCATGTATCATTGCTTTGGTCGCCTTGATGATAGTTCTGTTCTTTCTCTCTGCAACCCCATTTTGTTGAGGGTTATAAGGAACTGTGTACTCCTTCTTGATCCTTGCCTCAATACAGAAATCATTGAAATCCTTGGAGGTGTATTCTCCTCCATTATCTGATCTTAGTACCTTGATCTTCATTCCGATCAGGTTTTCAACCTGAGCTTTGAATTCTTGAAATCTTGCAAGGAATCCATCCTTGGTCTTCAAGAAATAAATCCATTTTTTCGAGAGTGATCATCTATGAAGAGCACATAGTACAAATATCCATTTAAGGAGGCAACAGTCATTGGTCCACACAAATCTAAATGTATCAAGTCCACGATTCCCTTGGATCTGCTATCACTGCTCAAGGACCCCTTGACATTCTTGCCAAGAGCACAACCTCTGCAAACACCATTATGTTGAACCTATATTTCTGGAAGGCCTGTTACCATCTTCCCTAGAGCTGGAAGGGCTCTATAATGAATGTGAGCAAGTCTCCTATGCCATAGCTCACTCAAGATGAGAGTATCATGTAACCAGGCCTGGATTGGTCGAACAGTCAACCTGTATAAGTGGTTTTATCGAACACCAATTACTCGGGCAAAATTCATAAGTGAGTCCTTGTGCCATCCTAGAACTTTTCCTTCAGAAAAGGTAACCTTGTAGCCTTTGTCTTCTAAGGCAGAAATGGAGACAAGATTCCTTTTCATCCCAGGTACATGTAATACCTCACTCAACTGAAGAGCTATGTCAGAATCTAGTTGGAATGTAGAAGTTCCAACCCCTTTCACATTATATCTGGCATTGTCTCCAAGTACAACATGTAGATTGGTCTCTTTCTCAACAAGATCTGTCAGATGATCTCTATATCCGGTCATGTGCCTAGAGGCACCACTGTCAATTAACCAAATATCATTATCAGTAGGAACTATACCTGAGAGTGTTGAAATGAATAAGAAGGCTTCTTCTTTGATGTCTTCATCTCTCTAAAGTCTTGACTTCCAGGAACTGAAGTTGCTTGATCCATCAAGCTTATCTTCCACCATAGTTTTGTTCATCATATTTTCAAATTCTTCACAAACCCTTACCAACTAGGCTAGGAAACCTAACAGTTAGGCTAGGCTAGGCTAGCAATCTTAGGTTTCGTTGGGCTTATGACTGCCAACAATAAGCCTTGAAAGTCAAAAGAACACTGGTGAGCTGAAAAGCTCCTTCAATGAGCTGCAGAAACCCTAAAACTGAAACTTCTGCAGAAAATTGTGAAACCCTAGAAACCCTAGGGCCAAAAATCCAAAATTCTCATAATTGCAATCTGAGAGTTGTTGGAGGTGCGCTGAGGGAGGTTGTACAACCCTATGCAATTTTTAGCCCCAACGTTTCAGTAGAAAGTGTTGAAACACTCAAAAGGGAGAGGGTCGTAAGGTTTTCTGGAAACCCTAGGAGGGTCGTACAAATTTCATAAAAGAGGATGGTTGGCTTTGTAGGCTTGTGCAATGGCTTCTTCAAGACCTATGCTTTGATTCCATGTTGAATTTTCACTATGCTAGACTCAAGCATGAGATTTATTTCAATTTTAGCATTTACTTGAACCATAAACAAATGCATCTACACCATTCACAATTACTGCAATAACCAAGATCACAAGAAGAAGTACCATCCACAAGAACATAAGAAATATCCTAGGAAACCCTTCTACTCAAGGGAAGAAAACCCAACAATCATTTGCTATATTCTCAAGAGAAGATCCCCCAACCATAAAACCCTAATGCACACAAGAGGGTGCTCTATAACCTTGAAACTTGCACCCAAGAGAGGTGCGCACTTCAGCCCTAGAAATGTACTTGCTGAAATTTCCAAATGACAAGTAACAAGTGTGTGAGTATGTTTCCTCAATGGGGAAATCACCTCTATTTATACTAGACCTAGACACAGCAATAGGTGTGTATGTCGACACAACAGGGCCGACCTCAATAACTCAAAAAATAATTAATTGTTACAATAAATCTTAATTATCTTTCACATATGGTGGGGTCGACTTGTACCCTTTACATCACAATTAGGGTTACAAGCAAATCTTACACTTAGACAATATAGCAAGGGATCCACACATCCACTAGTGCTCAACCACTAGGGACACGTCCACCTGTGCTCAGCCACATGGACATCATACTCAACAGAATCATCTGGAGTACCACATCATCTCAACTCTCACACAAAAAAGATGCACCCATCACATGGACACACCCAACCACTGGGGGATGACTCAACTCTCTAAAGGAGAACAATGCCCCAACCACTGGGGGACGACTCAACTACACACAAGAGAATGATGCCCCATATGTAGGTATGTCCAACACTGGGCTCCCTCTCAGGTCGACTCAACTCAGTCACAGAGGAGAACGTATCCTGGAGGATGTCTCACAATGCTGCGATCATCAACAACAAGAACTAGTCGTGCAACTCAACCACCTCATGCTTCCACTAGTACTACTACAATTACTGCAGTTGCAAATGTCCTTGACGAGTCTGAGGAGTCCGAAGACTCTCAGCTAGAGGATGATTTTGAAACTCCTGCTAAGGATCCCATTTCTAGTAGTGGTGATGAGTTTGATGATTGATCATATTGAATTAACGATATGCACTATGTATTATGTAGTAAACCAATATCTTGTAGCATGTTTTCTGGACTCTAGAAGCCATTTAGAGCCTCATTGATCATGTATTTTGCTGCTAATATGTATTGCACTCGGTGCCATTTTGATATATTCACCCTTACATGGTATATACATCAGTACACTTTGCATATTTTGTCTCTAATGGTTTGGAATCTTTAAAATATATTTTTTCATTAAAATTTAAATATTTTATGTATTTTCTAGTAAAACCAAGTCATTGAAATTAAACCGGTCCGAGTCAACCCAAGTCCGAGTTGACCCTCGATTGATTTCGAGACCAAGTTCGAGTTTTAAAACATTGGGTATACCTGAAACCATCTTTAGATAAGCTAATAGACCATCTTGTTGCTATAGTACACCGAGAACAACATTCGAGGAGACGACTCTCTAGTACCTAGGTAGACGAGTAGTACGGCTAAGGGCACAGTTGAGCCTCCTTAGTTAGTGCCCTGAGCTATTGGGTCGAGTACTACTATTGGACCCCGCACATATATCAAAGAGCTATAGAACATGACACTCCCTTTTCCTCAAGACCTGGTAACTTTTTCCAGTAACCTCACCCATGAAGGATAATACCTATAAACCACCTTATACTTACCCAAACACCCTGACCACCTGCTCTTCTACAAGCAGGTTGAAATCTTTGGAAGCTCAGATAATGAAACTCGAGGAAAACATAAATGGGTTGGATGACAACTGGGATAAGAAGTTGGATGAGAAGTTGGAAAAAAAAATTGGATGGGAAGTTAGGCAACTTGGAAGCAATATTGACTACGAAGTTGGTGCCTCAAAATCCAAATAGATAGAAGCACACTAGAAGAACACTGGACTACACAACACATTGAGCCACACCATGAAAAAACTTCTAACTCAGGACTATTTATCCACTCACAGCCCTTTTCAGGTCCGCACAACAATAGATCAATGGATAATAACATATGGCACCTTTCCCCTAAGGTGGACCTGAACAAGTTTGATGGTTCTGATCCATCAAGATGGGTCACCCAGATGGAACATTACTTCGCCCTCCAGGGCATTACTGATGACATGATGAAATTCGGGCTGGGGGTCTTGTATCTAGATCTGGGACGATGGCAATGGTGGGCATGGCATTAAAAAGCATATGCAAGCTATATCACTTGGAGTCAATTTATTATAGCTATCTATGCACGTTTTGAGAAAGATGTTATTTGGGGCAGCTTACCAAGTTACACAAAATAGACTCAATCACAGTGTTTATGGAAGCCTTTGAGCAATTAGCTATCCGTACAAAGAACTTAACAAGTTCTTTCTATAAAGAATGTTTCATTAGTGGCCTCAAGGAGGAGATTCAAGCACAAGTTAGAATGCAACGTCCTACTACATGGTTTGAAGCAATGTAGAGGGCTTGAGAAGCAGAGACAGTGATCAATGCACAAACAAAAAAACCAATCTTCCTTTCCCGCACTCATCCTCCCTGTTGACCGCCTCTCCAACACAGGTAGTCAACTCCATGTGCCATAAAGAGATGCATCATCAAATGCAAATTTGTCGAAGACTTTTGGTTCTACAGGGCATGTTTGGCCCCAGCACTTCTTTTTGTAACTGGAATTTCCGCACCCATGAGTGGGTTAATAATGTAATAGGTCTGCATGAGTCATGTCTAGGTCAGTTACCATGGGATCGGTTCACTGGGAAAGTTCCTTTCACCGAGGGATTTTTATCCTCAGGTTATCAATTGGGCTTTTCAGCGTTATTGATCTCCCTTGAGTTTTTCCCTCACACTTGCAATAATTCCTCCAAAGTGGTGAACGACGTTCTAGTGGGCTTATCTTTTGGTAACTATTATAGGGAATCATTGTAAATGACCATGCAAGACATCTTAGAAAGTTTCGCGGAATTCCATCGAGTCTAAGATATTTTTTTTTAATTAATTAATTTTTAATTAAATTTCCCTAAGTTTGGAGGTTTAATTATTTAATTAATTAATTATTTTTGAGTAGTAATTGTAAAAACCGGGTCCTTGGACTTTTGATAGGGGTATTTGTGCTCAAAAGAAATGGAATAGCACCCCCTACATCCATGGACCAAGTTTCATCTCAGTCGGACAACTTTAACCATGGGTTTGTCCACCCGGAGTGTCAGCCAGTCTAAAACAACAATTTTAATTGCTAAAGTCCAAGCATGGCAAAAATTGTAAAATTGTAATAATGAGTGAGAAGGATGTAAAATGGTGAAATAAAGTTAGAGAGAGACTCTCTAAGCATAACATAA
The DNA here is from genome assembly GCA_009831015.1 of Picea engelmannii. NCBI lineage: Eukaryota > Viridiplantae > Streptophyta > Pinopsida > Pinales > Pinaceae > Picea > Picea engelmannii. Next base: position 1,517,841 of record ML777554.1, on the reverse strand, counting down.
CCCTCCCAACCTTTTCCAACCTATTCTAACCCTTTACACCTTCTCTTTACCCAAAAGTTACGCCCCCTAGGAGGATTGACGTTTTTCCTTGGTGATGGACGTTGTGACTTAAATGGGGCCCCCTCTCATGAGTTATGACTCCCTTTAACCCCCACATCACCTCCTAGGGTGATCCCACTCCCATTTTCTCACTAATCCCCCTCCATTCCTTGCATTTCCCCCTTTTGTTGCGCACTCCAAGGAGAGTTACGCCCCCCTCTTGTGGTTCTCCAAGAAAAATTATTTTTAATTGTTGGGGCCTCTTCCTCTCCCTTGGCACGAATCCCATAGCCTTCCCACTTGACTTTTGTGTGATCCCAACACTCCCACACCATTCTACACCCTAGATCTAAGATCTAAACCCTAAATGGTGTGCCCTAGCCTTGAGATCTACTCTTATGCTTGGTGGTGGACACTTGGCATTGATCCAAGAGAGGTAGGTTTGCCTCTCCAAGTATAAATAGATCCCTCTCCTCACTCCCAACACACCATATCTTGAGCTAAAGTTATGCTACTTGATTTCTCACTCTCTCTCTCTCTCTTTCATTCATCATTTTCATTCTCTTGCTCTTTAGGGTTTTGGAGATAGTTTTCTCCAAGATTCTTCTTCTTGAGTAATAAAGAGAAAATTTTGGAGGATTATTGGAAGAGTTATGCACATGCTTCTTCTTGCCATACACATGAGGTAAACTTGTTCTAAGATCTTGTTTGGTGATTGCATCTTTGGATCCTAAGGTAAAATGTTATTTGGGTAGATCTAGTAATGCACATGCTTGTAGATCTATGTATCTTGATATGCTAGATAGGATTGAAATGTCATCTTATTAGTATATGCAACATATTGTCTATTGTATGCCATCATTGTTCAAGGTTTTTGCAGGTTTAGCTTCAAGGGTTTCAGTGGGACAACCTCAAGCAAGAAGGCTCCCTTGAGACACACTCAAACTCCATCCCTTTCTCACTTTTACTCTTCTTTTACATTGTTGTTCATTCCATCAATATTTCAGCTAGCATAGCTTAGTAAGATAGGTCATTTCTAATCAAAATTCATAATTTTTTCTTAAGAAAAATGTTTGCCCTAAAAAGGCAAAAGTTTTTCTTCACTATATTGGTTGTATGTAGCATTTCCAGCAAGGATACATTGCTGGTTTTTGTAGGTTCAGATCTGGTTGAGAGGGGTTTTGGCTACCCAAAGGCATCCACACAACACTCAAAGACCCCCCAAAGGGATTGGTAGCTATTTCTCAACCTCCTTTTCAAATTTTAAGCAATTTTTTGTCTTTTTTTCTCTCTTTTTCTTGCTTATAGTGGCTCATAGTTGTGGGAGAAGGAGTGGTACAACCTCCTCCCACATGTGAGCCTTGGAGTAGTTAGGGTTTAGCTTAGATCTTGCTTTTCCTTTCTTGATTTTTGCCTCTTTGAGCTAGGACGTGAGGGTTGGTGAGATAAAGGGTATCTCCCAAACCCTAGGACGTGGGGATTAGGGTTTTGCTTGGTTTGTTTGTTGCTTCTTCCCTTTGCTTGCTTCTTACTTCTATCTCTTGCTTGTTTGTTTCTCTTTTTCTCAATAATTTCTAATTAAGAAAGCTAAAGTTAATTGCCTACCTATTTGGGAGAGGAATACCCCAAAAGGTTAGGTTAGGGTTTTAATATGTGATTATGATCTAAATGCTTAATGTTATAATTGTTCTAGATCTAGATCTAATACACTTAATAATTCTCTAGCT